>JARKHS020005297.1:0-25894 GCA_030143305.2 Amblyomma americanum | reverse complement strand
ATGGTTGTATGGAAATGTATGACTTAAAATTGCTCCGGCTGTATTTCATTCCAGAACAAATCATTTTCGACATGCATGAAAAATCGCTCTGACGAGATTCGCCCAGAAGGCAAGTCCACTTCTCGAAACATTGGCTACTCCAGCAGCACAACTAATCGGCCCAATATTGGATATTTATTGACAATAACCAGTCCTATAAAGAACCAGTGTAAAACCGTCAATTTCTAATATTGAGCAGATTATCTGTGCTGCTTGGAATAAGCACAATGAGTCTCTCCCCTCGCCATTGTGCACTTCGTGTTGTCTTCCTCGGTAAATAAGCCAAGCCTTTTGAAACCAAGTATTCAGCTTTGTTTTGAAGCAAGCTACCTTAAAACGCGCAAGTGCAGGGCTTTGATACTGCTTAGTATTTGGAGGTCGTTCAGAAAAGCAGCACTGTATATTACGTACATCATCGATTTAAGGCGGATGTCACCCAGATCGAGAAATGATGCGAGCAACGTCTGGCGGTGGCTCATCTCTGGCAGATCGAAATTCATGGAACAGTAAGGTGACCCTTTCCCGACAACACGTCACCGCTGCAAAACTCCACATTGCGGAGAGCGCCACCGTCTCCAACTCTGATCGCTCGTTGCGGTTTTAACTTGCCTACAATTGGATATGCGTCTACTACGTAGCACAAAACACAGATAGAAATTTTGGCACGCGTGCCAAAAGGGTATAAACTACGCCAGGGATTGACGACACCATGTTCTCTGTACTGCGCACTGCATTCCATTTCTTCTTCATTACTCGCCATGCAAAGGTTCTGCTAAAGCACTGCACATGTGCAAAGTGAACATGGGGTACTTGTGATCATAAGTGCATTAAACAAGCGTAAAATTGAACAAATGGTCACAATAGTATGTCCTTCGTGATTATGTAATGTAGATTTGCCCATGCGCGCGCATAGTAAGCAGAGTGGCGATGTGAGAGCTGTCGCTGGCTTGTCTAGCCCTTTCATCACTTAAGTTTTGTCTTCTCAGCCCAGTGGACAGAAATATTTCCGGATTAAATGCTCTTAGTATAACACGGTAACAGTCCGCTATATACCTTGGCCCTCTTGCAATCAGTCAAACGAGGTCAAACAGAGGAGGCCCAGCGGTGGCCTAGTGGTTTGAGCATCCGGCTCACATGCGGGAGAAGTGGGGCTCGACCCCAGTGCCGCTGGGTACCCACCGTTGATACAATGGGTATAAGCCTCTTTCCCCTGCCTGGAGCGCGGAATCTTTAGGATGAAACTCATGGGAAAATGGTCTTTTACTCCACCTTGTGCAATGAAAACTGACTTGTGCCATGGCGCTCTTTGGACACAGGTGCCTTTGCACCATAAAAATGCATCATAATCATCACCCTCAACATCAGAGGACGACACGCCAAACAGCTGCCCGCTGACTGTCTCTTAGTTATCGCAAACGTGAACATCATATCGGGAAACACAAACCACGTCAATTGCGTCAAACATGCCAGATCGGCAGAGTCGATATATATGATTCGACGAATAGCTGCTCTCCGGGAAGCCCATATTGCTTTCCGTTAGTAGGAAGAGAAATGCAGAAAGAAAGCCCGGACCTTGGAGAAACCACAATGCTGTTGCGATTGCCATGGCGATTGGGAGCCGCTTCCTGCTCTGTGAAGAGGACAGGGTCGGGCCGTATTTACTATACCGAGCCTCTCTTGTTTTAATTGTGGTAGTTATGACGCGATCCGGCCGCTTATTCCAAGGCCTTCCGCCGAAGTCTTCAGCGGCGAGTAGAGTGACGAGGCTGGATTAAATGGAAAGCCGCTGCTGCCTGCATGTTGTTTGTTTGTTGTTTTTTTGGCTCTTCGAATTTGACTTTAAAATAGAAAACGCTCCCGAGCCTGGTGCGGTGGCGTATTGAAGCGAACAATAATAATACCCAGAGCTGGGTGCCCAAGGTGGTTGAGAAGGGAAGCGTTGTTCGACAGAGGAGGAAGAAGGCAGTTTTGAAATTAGTTAAAAAAAAGAGACTAGTATCTTGTAATGCAAGACAAGGGTCGGCAAGTTACGCGTAATGTTACAGAAACGTGGTGGGTAAATAGGAGCAAACTGGCGTTCTTAAGAATGGCCTGGTGCACCGTATCGTACAAACGAGAGGTCATAGAAGGAATGAAATCAGACTAACAGCTAGAGGGGCCGTGGTGGCAGGATGGGATAAAGTTCAATCAGTAGGTGTTCTATAAATAACGGTGGGTGTCACAAAGCAAATGTTCCCTACTGGATTTCACCTGAATCGAAACGAGGCCACTGTTGCGAAGATAAAATAATCAAGTAAACTCTAAAAAACCTGCCGGGTAGTGGACTAATAATAAACCGTATAGGTAAAGGCCGCACGAGTAGAATGAAACATTCAAGAAAACCTCGAAGAAGTATGAAAGGTAAATATGTGTTAGATTTAGTTTGTTTAATATATACACCCTTTATGTAGCTGACTTAGACGCTTTATATGGCAGGTCTTCCATCCAAAGCATATAATGTTATCTATCAATCCACAGAACAGGTGGCAGAAGCGGAACTGAAAAATAGGGAGACAAAGAAATAGAAGGCAGCCCCGATTGAAGACATGCCGCCCTCCCCGCCGTGGGTACGTGCCATTCAGCCTGAGGACATCATCTTCATCATCATAAAGACATGCACTCCTGTCGGATATACTGTTCTGCTGCTCTTATACGGTCAGATGTATGCTTAGAATACCCCTTTTTGAATGCTGGTGCAATCTTACAGTTTCAGTTTACGTACAGCTTATGGGGAACTTACAAATACAAAGTCTTATGAATGGCTCGGGAACATGCCAACGAGAAGGCCGGTTTCTTCTATTTCCTGCCTTTTATTGCCGGCACAAGTGAAACGGGCTGTATGTACAGCCGTTCGATTGCAAAGCACGAATTGCCGCCGGCTTCCGCACACAACGGTGTGAGCTTTCAGTGCTAAAAAATATTCCTGTAGCAATACATTTCGATATATAGGCTGCAGTCTCTGATTTTGCGCTGTAGGTTAGGTGTATTCTTGTCTTCTTTTGACAATTGTCGAATCTGAGAAGTGTATGTTATGAAAATGGGCATCAGTTATATAGGCAGAGTATGGCCAAGATTGTTGTGAAAGCAGTCTGCGAGAACCCGATGCCAAATTGAACTTAAGTTAGGAATTATTCTGGTAGCTATTTCTGGGAGCAACACGCGGATTAATGAAAGATGATAACAAAAACAAACTGCAGTAAATGTGGGCTCTTCAGAGGATGTCTGCGAAAAGTCTAAGCACGCCTCCTTAAACCTAGCTGCCTGCTTAATGGTTCATATGCCATTCCCTCGCCATGCCCTGTAAGTAAAGGCACTAAAATGGTCGTATTTGCTAGTGTTCTCATCACAGCATTTCTACTATCCTGACCAAAGCGAAAATTCCAGCCTTTTTTTTTTGGAGAAGCCATTACAACTCACACCACCGTCGACCAGTCGTGGCAGCTGAAAAAACACTCGAATTGCTGTGAAGCGCAGTCAAAGAAGAGCAAGAAAGAAACGCATCCAGCCGCACCACAGGCAAAGAGTTCAAATCTGGTTCCGCCCGGTTTTGAAGACCGTGTGCTCGCCTGGAAAACAGAATGCAGTCAAGCCTATGATGCGAGGGAGCAGATTCGCCTTGCCATGAAAGAAGTATGAAGAGGAACTTTGTGTCTTCGTCCCAAATGGAGCAGCAAAAAGACTTTTTATATCTCGACACCGGTTTGTGCTCCAAGCGGCCTTGAGCGACGAGTTTTACGAACTCAGCGTCTACCCGTCCTTGCCCTTCAGTGGACTTCCGGCTACTCTGGTGCTACAGCTCAGCCCCTGAAACATCGTCGTTTTTACTGCAGTTTCTATTTCATCTGGTATGAAGCGTTTTATGGCCTTTTATGAAACCTTTTATGAAGCCTTTTATTTATAGTGGCCACTCGCGAAGCGCCTCACCCATCTACGCATTCAAAGGCTTTCCGGTTCCTCTAAAGCTCAAGTTCTTCTCATCGGGTGAAGAGAGTCCTGATCTCTTCTTCGTTCACTCCCTCCTTTATCCCTTCCCTTACGGCGTAGTTCGGGTATGCACCGAGATAAGGGAGACAATTATAGCGTCATTTCTTCTCCAGAAAACAAAAAAAAAATCTCATCGGGTTAATGACTTGTAGCTAGTCACGAACTACGTGGCTTGACGGAGAAAGAAGATGAGGCTTGGAAAGAGCTAAAAGCACGACCACCGCGAAAAAAAAGAAGAGCTACAGAAGTATGAGTCTGTCAATATAGCTGATTCTTGAGCCAGCTGTTTGTAGAAATTATAGAAGGTGTTCTAGCGCGCTCAGAAAAAGACACTAGACAGGGACAAAATATTGGACTAACTTTCAATATATAATTTTAATGACAGAACAAAGGCAGATTCATAGCGAGCGGACAATATAATGACCAGCAGTAACATTAGTCATTTCAACAGAAAAAGAAAACAAGACGCCGACCAATGGTTTGGGTCAAAACAAGGCGTTTCGGCTTCCGTACGGACGCCTTTTTCACTGAAATTTATTCTAGAACGGCGACGCTTAAACACTCTTTAATAATCGTCCCAGGAATCTTGCGTAGGTGAACATGGTTTCCGTACGGAAGCCGAAACGTATTGTTTTGACCCAAACCTTTGGTCGGCGTCTTCTTTTTTCTGTTGAAATGAGTTACTACCCGACCAGACGAGATTTCGTCAGACCTTAGATTCAATCTACTAACATTACCTTATGCATGTGCTAATAGCTTGTAAGAACAGTATTTTATTTGAACAATATTTGGGGAACACTTAAGCCCTACCTTTAAGAATATGACGCCACAGCGTTAATCAGTTCCAGCAGCGATTCCACTTGCTCACTCAGAATCACAACCCTTATGTCAAAGACCTCCAGACGTACATATAAAGCCCTGCTTTAACCAGAACAGTGCGCGTGTGCCTGCCTGTCCTGGAGGTACACTCTAAACACAAATGCATCTATATGGGAGTAAAAACGGTGTAAACTCTCCTCTAGCGCGCACCCTTTTATAGAAGGTTGTGCGCTAGAGGACAGTTTTGCTCCTTTTTTTACTCCCTTTGTTTAGAGTGTAGCGTCCGTGACTCGCAACCCAAGGACGAGACTCCATTGATCAATTTGTTTTTCCATGTACCACACAGATGACCGCCGACTTCTAACTTGATTCGGTAAAGCAAGACCAGGAAGATTGTTAGCTTTTTAGTCTTGCAAAACAGCGCGAGGTTTAAGCTTGGTATTTCACTTTCTAATGTTTGTAGTGCACTTCCTTTTCCTACAGTAATTATTCTTTTCATGGGTTTATACTGTTTTACATGAGTGGTTTTTGCCCTTCGATGGCGCCTCTGCATCTTGTATTTTTCCTTGCACTTAGCCTTCTCAAACTGACGTAGGAGATCGCGCTTTGTATTGCTTTATGAATTATTTGCTGGCTTAGTTCGGTGTTATTTGTTCATGTTTACCATAACAGGCACATGCTCAACTTCGATATTAAAGAACTATGATATTGTTCTCGGTTATATATTTTTGTAATCGTTTGTGCCGTCATAGTAGGTTTTCAGATTAGTTTTTTTAAGATGCTATTAGTTATTTATTGCGATCGCTTGGTCATCTCTGAGTTCTTAGTGCAGAAAAATAAAATGTGATCAGTATACTATTTTGTGAGAGTTGAAGGCTATTTATTCTCTTTGTCTGGCTTCATGGAAGAAAAGTTTAGAGCCGCTGGTTGTGTGCGCGATATGTCTTCCTTAGTCCTCCTTTAGATCTTCACGCTGCTTAAACCACCCAACTACAAGTACCAAGAACGCTGTTAAGTCCGGTACCCACTACTCTACGCCTTACATGTCCCCTAAGGTACCTGCGCTACAGGGCAACATTTTATTTTGCTTCCACGCGATAGCGGGACTTTTTGTACAAAACATAATTCGAAGCCGGTACCAGCAGCAATCATGTGTTCACTGGGGAAATAGTTACAATGTGTTAGCTGTACTCATCTCAAAGAACCTTTGTGATGCTCTCACCTCGCATTTCGATGTGGCTAACCGTTAACCTTGATAGTGGTTCCTGCCATAACTGGTCGTACAGCTGCAAAAGATACAGCCCTGAGGGACCCCCGAAAATGGAGTAATTTTTATTCTTGCGGCGACACACTAAAAGCAGAAAACCGGTTTGGGACTTCGGGGATTCTTTTCGCTACCCCATCGCTCTAACCAGATTGGACTTTGGGATCGGATTCCGGATGTGTGGGCTGCCTTAGCCCACACATTCCACTTAGCCGGCACTGAAGCACTGCAGCCGCAGGGGCTTCGAGAAAAGAAGCAAGGGACGCTGTACAGGCCGACGGTTGGATACGCAAATATATAAATTGTGGGAAAATAGCACTGGGCTTAAGGAAACGAATGGCGCCTTCATGAGCGCCAGGATATAAGAGCAAAGAATGCACCGTGGTCAATGTTTTCTTACCTAGTGTTATGCATTTCAGACCTCAGCAGTCCTCACACTGCTGTTCAAACGGTGACTAGGAATGCTGTTGGAGTCTTAAACGTGACCTGGTTGTTGCCCTAGGACCGCTGCAGTAACTATTCAGTGAAAACTAGCATGCATCAATATCAAATAAGGACCGTCCCTCTCTCCGCTAGTTTTCTTTATGAAATGTATACTGCTGTGTAAGGCCCGCTAACACGATTTTTGGTTGCGACATATTCAAGATATTCTGACGAGTAGGGACGGCGGTATGTGACGAAGATTGTTCACCAGTCACTTTTTAGAAAACAATTGGAGGTAACTGCTTAGAACCACCAAATCAATGCATTTTGCCTCGCTAGACATAAGTTTAGATGAAAAGATTCACTTGGAGTGTGGTTTTCGTGTACTGTGTATCGTGTAAACTGAAATGCCTTGATTGGTAACTCTTAATCCTGCTACATGCCAAGTTTACGCGTTGCGAAAGCAAAAGCGGTTCTGTGAATTCGTGCTTAAAGTATAGACCTGTACTTTAGATGTTACCATATGCGCACCGCCGAAACTCCACGTGGGATACGTAGAAGAGAAGAAAACGAACAGCGGAAAAATATTTGCACGGCTCTAAGTGGATGCGATGAAAATGTCAAGAGATTTTATCCTTGACTGGAAGAGACACGGCCAAAGAAAAATATGGGCACGAATATAGACACCCAAAGGTCAACACATTTGTACGACATGCAGTTCTCATGTTTTAGTCTTATGTTAATATTTTTTCTTTCTTGTTTTTTGCCACAGATATTTTGTGAGTATCCGCGAATGAGCACATTTGGAAGTTATTATATGAGAAGAATCAATAGACCGCTTACACAAAGAGCTGGCAATGTAAACGAACGGGTAAGAACTGCTGTTATGATGCTTGGGGATCTATCCGTTTTCTGATATGTTCCTGAGAAGCCACAACATAGATGCCATATCGGCAAAGCGGCCACATCGACTCCAAGCGTCAGCCTGACGATGGCAATAAGCTGACCAGCTTGGCAAAAAAACCCTGCTTGGCAGGCAGAAATTTCTTTTGAAACAAATTGTCCTTTTGCGATGCACTGCCGAAAGGTCTACTGAAAGTAAAGCTCTGTGGAATGTAGATTGACAGCCTGTAATGGGCAGGAAATTCCCAGACAAACGAGCCTCCTGCATGGATAAGATGGCGCCTAGAATGAGTTATCGGATGCACGTGAGTGGAGTCAGGCGTTTTACCTTTCGTTCTCGCTAGCTATCTTCCATCTCCTTGGACCAGTTGTCATGCCTCCTTTTAATACAATCGGGGATCATCGTAGGAATTCGATTATGCGTTTGTAAATGTTCACATAACAAATACAGACTACGTGACGCTCCGAAAGCGAGGTTAGGTCTTCAAAGAATACTTTATCTCTTTTTACCACGATAGAGTTTTTCGGAATGTTTAACGTTTACATTTACGAGCCGGCTCATCAAAATAATTATTTGTATCTATGAAACACACCCCGTATTGTACCCACTCTGTCGCTGTTATGCTCCTAGAGGGAATTCTATTTTCGGCTATTCTTTTTCAAAAAATGAGACTCTTTGCCTAAAATCTATAAACTTGCGAATGCTGAATTCCATGAACATTTGCTTGTATCTACGTTGTCTTGTTACTTTAATGCTGGCCTTCTAATGTTGGCCTATCATGCTTTTCTTTTACTATCACTATGTGCGCATGTTTTTATCGAATTGAAAAACACGCGTTTGCTCCACCCTCAAATCTATTGTTGTTTATTTTATTATTCCTTGAATTTTACTTTTTCTTTCAGTTTTTTAAGTTCTAGTGGGTCATTAGTGGTCACGGACTTGGCGTCATATGTTGGTATCATGTCATAGATATGTTTTAGCGTTGCGATGACGCTTCTTATTTCACGCTTCTTTCACGGTACTGTACAGGTGTCCATGCGCTCTATGACTGCTGCGCCCTTCCTGATAACTGCTCACCACTGAGTAAGCGCGCAGTGCGTCTGAGAGACATTTCGAAGCATTTGCCAGCCTCTTACGGGCGTGAGTTTCAAACGTTGATTCCTTGTATTTTACACAGATGCAAAGATTGCACTTTGGAATAGATCACAGAGCTTCGAAATATTACCCAGAGGGAAGCATGGCGCCACAGTCATTGCGATTTTCTTAAACACCAGTTGATGTACCGCTGGAATGCTGAGACGACAATATTTCATGTTTGGCTTGCCTAGTGTTTAGCCAGAAGCACGGATTGTACTATGGGGAAAAAATTCTCCAGGAGGCGCTACAAGCGATTTTGTCTAATAGCGGCCAGGTTTGTTATCGATAACTTGCTATCACTAGCACACGTAAGAGGACGCCAGTGTGACTTTCGCCTCGACAAGTATGGAATGCAGCCCGCGGCGAATCAGAGCTATTAGCTTCGGTTCCAGATGGCGCGCTTCCTGGAGACTTCTGTTCCAGGCAATAACTCAAAATTCATATTTGCGGCGCGTGGCTCTGCTCTTTGTGCATAATAAATAATTTCAGTATCACGTTTTTTACTTCTTCAATACATTTAACGCAAGTTAATGTTCGGTGTTATGCCAGTATGTAAACTTTCACAGTATTTCTTCGAGGTTTTCTGCGTGAAGAGTCGTATTTTTAAAGCTGAATCCACGTTTTATGCCCTGCAATACGCAAGCCAAGAAATAGCCCACGGCTTCCCGGCATCCCTGCGCCTCTTTCTGGTGAATGAAGTGTATCGCGCCTAACTTAATGATAACAATAATTGGTTTTGGGGGAAAGGAAATGGCACAGTATCTGACTCATATAGCGTAGGACACCTGAACCGCGCCGTAGGGAAAGGAATAAAGCAGGGAGTGAAAGAAGAAAGGAAGAAGGAGGTGCCGTAGTGGAGGGCTCCGGAATAATTTCGACCACCTGGGGATCTTTAACGTGCACTGACATCGCACAGCACACGGGCGGCTTAGCGTTTCGCCTCCATAAAAACGCAGCCGCCGCGGTCGGGTTCTAACCCGGAAACTCCGGATCAGTACGTGCAACTTCCTCTCTAGTTATATTAAGAACTATATGGTCTAGATGAAACCTGATTCCGGAAAAGCGGAATTGCCGCGGGAAAAAAAGGAACGAACCAGATGCACTGCTCCCTACACGGGACCTGCTGCCCTATTCTCTAATTCATGTTGTGTAGCGTAGGAGCTCTCTGTAGAACATAACAGTTCAAGCGGAATACTATTTTCTTCATTAACTTTCATCTTCCACTCCACGTTCGTGAATAGTAACAACAGAAAGATCCACATTTCCTAGGTTTACTGAGAGTGAAGTCCAGAAGTTTGCAAAATTTACACTGGTAATTGTTTAACGTAGGTCGAAGGCTATGAAACTTATACCGAATTCGAAAATGGCGCCACGAAACACTAGTTCCAGACTCTCTAACTGCTGCATTGCGTTACGATAACCAGATTAGGCAGTGCCTGCGGTGTATATGCTGTCGGGACTTGTTAACGAGTGGGTTGGCCCCCTTTATTCCGTGCACACTGCTGCGTCCGCTAGTATACGAGAAGCGTAGCTTCCCATCAATTCGTATAATTAACACAGGGACTACTCGTTTGGACGAGCGCTAATCTAACGTAGCCTTAACAACATTTTCCAATCTCCACGTTCAACAACTTTCGTTATTCGATGAGCGGTGTACATCCGAGTAGCTGCGAAACTTACGCGCAGAAAGATCCGAGTCGCCTAGAGCACAGTGCAAACGCAGACTACTTGGTTTGTGCGTCTGCATTTGCGTCCATGCATGTGCTCACTGGAACGTTAACTCAGACATCGCGAGCAACTCCGATAATCAAGTGAGTTGCTTCGATTACGTTTTGTTATTTTTTAAACATGTGATCGGTGCGATTGAGATTATCATATGTTTTATGAAAAGATGTTGGAGAGGACGCTGCGGCAACGGCTTAATTCGCTCAGGTTGAGACAACTATGCAAACCACATTCGCCTTGGCTGATTGGGGTAGCCAAGTTTGGTTTTGAGGCGCATGCTATATATCCGGGCCAGCGTACGGACGATATAGTGGTCAATCTGCGACCCCCGAAACTTTTCGCCTACCTACAGCTATGGCGTAGTGCGGAAATCCATGCCTACAAGTACACATCGAGCCAGCAATAAATGATATCTCCGTCGCCTTCATTAGATCGGCACACCATTCCTGCTTTGACACCCACCCACTCTTTTCTTTACTTTCCTTTCTCTTTTCTTCCTAACCCCCTTATGCCCACGGCATACGGCTGAAGATCGACCACGCGAAGAGCCGAGCTGGCTGGAGTAGCGTCGCTTTCGCAACAAAACTAAAAACTACAAAAAATTACCTGCGGTTCAACTAGCGCTGAATCTAGTTAGAGAGCGAAAGCTGCAGTGTATCGGGTAAGTAGAAGCGGCTTGGCTTGTAACATTGAGTGGGATCCGCACACTGGATAAGCAACACGCCTGCGATGGCAGCTGGCAGTTAAATTAAAGGTTGATTGCGAGAGGTTGGTCACCCTATGAACGCTGCGGCTTAGTGGCTTAGCTCGGCTATGCCGGGATATAAGTAGCGAAAGCTGAGGCATACCATGGTTAGCCTTGGTTAATCTTGATTGCTAGTCATGGTTAGTCTGGCGGTCTAGCTACGTAGTTGACGCATTAAAGACGACAGAACTGTGGTTGCGGCGCATGCGAGATCTCCTTTTCAATCCTCGGACATGTTATCAGGCATTCGACGCAGCTGGCGAAATGAGCGGAAGCGAGCGCAACGAGGAGGAACGTGGTGTGACGTCGTACAAAACGGCGGCGGCGGCGAGCCGCGCGGTGTGACGTCATGCCAGATGGCGCGGCGAGCGCGCAAAGCGCACTAACTGTCTCACATATCTCGGTGGACACCCGAACCGCGACGTACAGAAAGGGATAAAGGAGGAGAGAAAGAAGAAAGAGGAAACTGAAAATTCAAAGTTGCATTGAGAGGCGCCCGTGTGCGGTGCGATGTCTGTGCACGTTAAGGATCTCCAGGTGGTCGAAATTATTCCAGAGTCCTCCACTACGGCACCTCTTTCTTCCTTTCTTCTTTCACTCGCTCCTTTATCCCTTCACTTACTGCGCGGTTGAGGTGTCCTACGATATATGAGACAGATACTGCGTCGTTTGCTGTCCCCAAAAAACAATTATTATTATTGGCATGCATTTTGAGGAAAGGCTCAGCGCCGCGCAGCGGCGGAACACCTGTGGCTCAGTGCTACTAGTGGCGCATGCAGAGTTGTGACTAGGGAGCGAAAGAAAGAGAAATGCGCAGTGTGTCGTCACTGCTCCTCCCGCGTGCGCAGCACGGCTCTCCAGGAATCGCGAAACTGCTCAACCTGCGGCCAGTAAAGTTTTAGATTTAAAAAGGCATCCCGAAATCTTGCTCTCGGTGACTGCTGGCTTCCGTCAAGTACGGATTAGGCTAGAAATGTATCATCCAGATGCTTCACAAAGGCGACATTTCTCTGCCTTCCTTTACTCACACTGTGTCTGCTTCATTGTGTGCTGCACATTACGAAATCATTCCGCGTAATTATCAGTGAAGAGAAACACATCAAACTTTGGAGGACGATTACCCTTCGTATCACTTGTTGCGGGGCTAGTTGGTGCATAGTTGGTGGGGCTAGTTGGTTTCGTGTGATTGTCTCTTATTTTTGCGCTAACATTTGTACATAGAACTTACCCTTCGTCTTTAAGAGTAAGTCGAGACAGCGTGTGGCAGCGTTGCCGAGGAGTACACTAACACCATCCGCCGTTCGGCGCGACGCGTGGTTCGTTGGACAATTTAAGGAAAGGATGTCTGTCTTACATATCTCAACGGACACCCGAACTAGGCCATAGGGGAAGGAAAATGAAACGAACAATTGCTTTTAAGGGAAGGAAATGACGCCTGTCACATTTCTCGCTGGACATCCGGATCGTGCCGTAAGGGAAGAAAAAAATCGATCGATCGATAGATCAATCAGTCAATGATGAATCAATCTATCTATCGATCGATCATCGATCGATCAACGATTGATAAATCGATCAATTGATTTTCAACGCTGTCGCGTTGAACTCACTTCCCTTACAGAGCGGTACAGTTGTCCGACAAGATGTGCTATTTTTTGGCTCACGGCTAAGGACGCCGATGCCGACACGAGCTCCTTAACGCTGTCGCTTTAATAATGCCCCAATACGGCATAAACTGCACTATCATGGCAACAAATAATGCATGAAAGAATACATACCGCCGATTAAATGCAGAGGGAGCCGAATAATACGGATTCTGTTATGATACGCTATCGAAAGCAGCGCGCAAAGAATGCTCGACACATTAGTCATTAAGAGTAAATTTTGATCAATCTGTAAGAAGAAAATCAGTTCTTTGCTTATATCTGTGCTCAGCTTACTGAGGAGCAGCAATGTGTTAATCAAGATTTTCAGCCGGGTTTTTAGCTGAACTGTCGTAAAATAAATGTTGCTGTGCCTGGGTATCTTGGATGTGTATCTGGAGTTGATGACGCGGGAAGGTGGAGAGCTGCGATGGGTTGGAGTGCTTGATCAACGATGCATTTGTCGTGTCTTTGCCCATGCACGCTGCGTCCGCCCATACCGCGTCAGCTTGTTTCATTTATAAGATTTAATGCCCCAAAGCTACTAAAGCTATGAGGGGTGTGTTATTGAAGGGCTCTAGAAAATTTTTAACACCTGGGTTTTTTAACGTGCTCCGACGTTGCACAGTACACTTCTCTTGCATGTCGCCTCCATCAAAATGCAACTTCTGCGGCAGGGACCAAACTTGCGTCTTTCAGGCCAGCACCTTAGCGCCTTGGCTCTAATACAACCTCGGCGGGAATGGCGATCTGCTACGGGTCCCATCTGGACCCAAGATAGTAAACATATTTTTGGAAATGTGGCGGTGTGCTTAAAGCTTGATTCACCTCCACCTCAGGTTGGCCTGGTATTGCACTGCCTCTGGTATTGGCCTGCGGCATTATAACGCGCGTCTTTTCGTTCACTCTTTGCTCTCCGCTCTTCCAGCTCTCCTATTTCCTGTACGTGGCAATGCTGGTGGCTCGGATTGAGCCAGTGGGCAAGACTGTGCACGTTCTTTTTCATCCTTACTGTCAGCAACAGTGCAGCAGCAATGCGCCAGTGTGCTATGCAATGTCAGTGCACGTTAAAGATCCCAAGGTAGTTGGAATTATTCCGGAGCCCTCCACTACGACACCTCTTCCTTTCCTCTCTCAGTCCCTCCTTCATCCCTTCCTTTACGAGATATGTGAGACAGTTACTACTCCATTTGATTTTCTCAAAAACCAATTTTCAATTATCAGTAAGCTGTGTGATGTCAGTGCACGTTATAGATCCCCAGGTGGTCGGAATTATTCGGAGCTTTCCAATACGGAACCTTTATTTTTCTTTTTCTTTCTTTTTTTCTTTCCTGCTCTCTTTATTTCGTTCTTCCTTTCTTTTTCCTTTCTTACTTTCTTACTTTCTTTCTCCCTTTCTCTGTTTCTTTGTTTCACTCTTTCTTCCTTTTTTGCTTTTTTTCTCTCTTCCTTTTTCACTCCCTCCTTTATCGTTTCCCTTACGGCGCGGTTTCGCTTTGCTCCCAGAGACGTGGAACAGTTACTGGGGCATTTCCTTTCCTCACAAGTAATAATAATAATTGGTTTTTTGAGGAAAGGAAATGGCGCTGTATCTGTCTCATATATCGTTGGACACCTGAACCGCGCCGTAAGGGAAGGAATGAAGGAGGGAGTGAAAGAAGAAAGGAAGAGAGAGGTGCTGTAGTGGAGGGCTCCGGAATAATTTCGACCAAATGGGGATCTTTAACGTGCATTGACATCGCACAGCACACGGGCGCCTTAGCGTTTTTCCTCCATAAAAACGCAGCCGCCGCAGTCGGGTTCGAACCCGGGAACTCCGGATCAGTAGTCGAGCGCCCTAACCACTGAGTCACCGCGGCGGGGCTTTCCTCACAAGCCAATTTTCAATTTTCCGTGTGCTGTGCGATATCAGTGCACGTTAAAGATCCCCAGGCGGTCGAAATTATTCAGCAGCCATCCACTACAGCGCTTCTTTCTTTCTTTCTCTCTTTCTTTCGTTTATTTCTTTCCTTCTTTCTTTCTTTATTCCTACCACTTACGGCGCGGTTCGGGTGTGCACCGAAAGATGTGAGACAGTTAGTAGGCCACTTCTAAAAATTTTGTTTGCGATCGCTTGGTACCTCTTGGTTATGTCATGGGCTTGAAGTCCGTCCTTCCATCCATCCATCCGTCCGTCCGTCCGCCCGTCTGTCTGTCTGTCTCTCCGTCCGTCCGTCCAGATCTATCTATCTATCTATCTATCTATCTATCTATCTATCTATCTATCTATCTATCTATCTATCTATCTATCTATCTATCTATCTATCTATCTATCTATCTATCTATCTATCTATCTATCTATCTATCTATCTATCTATCTATCTATCTATCTATCTATCTATCTATCTATCTATCTATCTATCTATCTATCTATCTATCTATCTATCTATCTATCTATCTATCTATCTATCTATCTATCTATCTATCTATCTATCTATCTATCTATCTATCTATCTATCTATCTATCTATCTATCTATCTATCTGATCTATCTATCTATCTATCTATCTACTACTACTACTATCTATCTATCTATCTATCTATCTATCTATCTATCTATCTATCTATCTATCTATCTATCTATCTATCTATCTATCTATCTATCTATCTATCTATCTATCTATCTATCTATCTATCTATCTATCTATCTATCTTCTATCTTCTTCTTCTATCTATCTATCTATCTATCTATCTATCTATCTATCTATCTATCTATCTATCTATCTATCTATCTATCTATCTATCTATCTATCTATCTTCTATCTATCTATCTATCTATCTATCTTTCTTTCTTTTTTCTTTTTGCTTTCTTTTCATCCTTTCTTTCGTTTTTCGTTCGTTTTTCTTTCTTTCCTTCTTTCTCCCGTTCTTTCGTTCCTTCTTTCCGTCTTCCTTTCTTTCTTTCTTCCTCTCTTTCTTTATCCGTACCCTTACGGCGCGTTTTGGGTGTGCACCGAAATATCTGACAGTCACGGCGCCACTTCTAGAAATTAGAAGAAGACGATGAAGTGGCTCTACAGCAGAACGCCAACCCTTCGCCTCTTCAGTTTTTTCATTTTAGCGACATTACAATGAAACCACTGTTTCTTTTTTGGTGACGGTGATGGAAGTGGACGCTGTTGGACTTCAGTTCGGTCGGTCAGCCGCTGCCGCCCAGAGAAAACATCTTGGCCTCCCGAATGACGCTAGCAGCCAGGCCACCGTTGTGTACTAGGCCACCAGTGAGGACTCTTCGGCTGATGATGGCTTCATCAGAGTCGTAAGCAAGAAGGCCAAACGGAGACTGCGCAAAGGTGAGGACTCGTCGTCGTCGAATACGTCCACGATTACTACGGAGCGAGGATCATCGGCACATACTGTCCTATCTGTGCAAGAGGCTCCCACCGATAATTGCGACCACATCAATAGGCAAGCCACGTCTGCGTTCCTGGAGTCTCTCGTCCAAATAATAATAATAATAATAATAATAATTGGTGTTTGGGGGAAAGGAAATGGCGCAGTATCTGTCTCATATATCGGTGGACACCTGAACGCGCCGTAAGGGAAGGGATAAAGGAGGGAGTGAAAGAAGAAAGGAAGAAGAGGTGCCGTAGTGGAGGGCTCCGGAATAATTTCGACCACCTGGGGATCTTTAACGTGCACTGACATCGCTCAGCACACGGGCGCCTTAGCGTTTTTCCTCCATAAAAACGCAGCCGCCGCTGTCGGGTTCGAACCCGGGAACTCCGGATCAGTAGTCGAGCGCCCTAACCACTGAGCCACCGCGGCGGGGCTCGTCCAAAGAGCAATTAAAGATTTGAGGGTGAATCGTTTTAGGAATATCGTAGCCATGGATGTCATGAACTGGAACGCGCTTGAGAGTTTGAGCAACATCAGAATTCTCGGCGACATCAGCGTTCGTACCCATGTCCTTCTAGGCAGTGTCACTACGGCAGGCGTCATTTACAACGTCGATGTAGCCATCCGCGACTCTGACCTGCCCATTTTGATTCAACAAGCTTTCGATGGTGCAGCCATACTGCAAGCTCAGCGGCTTGCGAATACAAAGTGCATAAAGTTTACCTTCCAAGGGGACTGCATTACAACGTGTGTGAAGGTTGGGCACTTTCGGCATGCAGTTAAGCTTTTCATCCCGAAGCCTCTCCAGTGCCGGAAATGCATGAAGATAGACACGTGAGTAGTGCGTGCAATTTCCCCATCATGTGCCCACGGTGTACTCAGCCACACAGCGGCGATTCTTGCCGGGCAACAGTCCTTACGTGTGCCAATTGCCGCGGCCCTCATGACGCTGCCTCAAAAGATGGTTCTTGCCTGAAAAGGGAAAAGGCGATACTCTAACAAATGCCAAGAGGCAATTCCACACACAGAGAAGCTGCCGCTAAGGTGTGACGACGTCGTCGCCTTCGTCATAGACCTTCTAAAGGTGTAGCGAGCATTGGAAAGGATCGTCCAAGAATTTCCGCAACTTGTCCTCCCCCTCCGCATAATACTTTAAGGATTGGGAGCAGTATGAACGGCGAGGCACAGACGGTTATCGCAGACGGGTCTTGGCCATCTCTGCCTGAGCTACACAATCCCGCACGGACCAAGAAGGTATTGCGTACTAAGAGTCCCGAGCCCATTGCTAATCAAGCACAAATCACAACTCCGGTCCAAGACCGGGACCGCCAAGTGGCTTGGCCATCACTCCCGAAGGACCCAGCACCCACCCCAGCACCGCGCATCTAGTGTGTTGAGACTACTGTTGGTCGGGTAGTAGATCAAACTGGGCCAGGTCGCAGACGAGCAAGTGATCGCAGTGCTATAGCCAATCGTGAATGCCATGCGTGTGCTGCTTTCCAGCTTGCACAAACCGGCTGCACAAAATGCACTGCAGATTCTGGATTTGCTGAATCCAGTGTTTGCAGCTGTCCAATAGGGCACAACGCATCCTCAAGCCTCATCCCTCCGAGAGGAAGTCCGATGTTTATGTTGTCATTAACATTATCAGCCTCAACAGCAAGCAGCCTTTCTCGACACTGAAACATCTGCGCTGCCTTGTGATGAAGGGCCCTCGATAGTTTCCACTCATGTCGCAGCAGTCGGCAGCCCTCAAGGTTTGCAGGCTACAGCTGCGGCGGCCTGTGACTTACAGTGCTTGTGCCATTGCCTGTCGTGCTTGCTACGGACCGCATTTTTCTACTTCTTCCTATTCTTTTACTCCCCCCTCATCCCTTACCCCCTGTGCAGGGTAGCCAACCGAAACATTTTACTGGTCAACCTCCCTGCCTTTTCACTACCACCTCTCTCTCTCTCTCTCTAAAAATTTTGTTTGCGATCACTTGGTAGCCAACGGTTATGTCATGGGCAAGAAGTAAACGAAGCGGGCAGTGACATGGGAAGAATTCACTCTACCGGTCCCTGAAGAAGCTAACCACCTCTAACCACCCCAAACTACCCCTGACTGAAGAAGATTCGTTCGCAGCGTTCGTTTTAGATCTCTCAGACCAGACCTCTCAGCTTTCCAGTAGCAGACACAATGGCTCTCCCAGCGTTACCATTTGAAATCCTGGTCAGAGAAGTATCCATGTTCCAGTGGAATGCCCGTGGACTCAATTTCCGCATGTCGAACATCCGCGAATACGTCTATAAACACATATTTCCAATCGTACAGATTTCTGGGCCCAATTTACAAAATCCCATCCAAATTTCTGACTGTGAAACGTTTGCATCCTCCACGCACAGGGGAAATAGCAAGGTCATCCTCTACATACGAAGGACCTTACTTATGTGCAACATACGGTTTCCCCTCACAACCATAACCAGTACGTCTGTGTAACGGTGAAAAGGCGCACCCTGACGTTTACCGCTTGTGGGCGGGTACTTATCTCCAATAACAACGTTTGACGCCGACAGACTGAGGGACTTGTTAGCTGCAACACCTGTGGCTTGGATCGTCACTGGTGACTTTAATGCGCATCACGCCATGTGGGGAGGCATCCGGATGGATTCGAAGGGAAGAAGTCTTGTCTATTTCGCATCTGACCACGACCTACAATGCTTTAACGACGGTTCTCCAACGTACATTCGCGAGCTGTCTTACAGCAGTTGTCTGGAATCGGTGTTTGTGTCTCGGTGCCTCGCGAGACACGTCCGGTGGATTTCCGACGTACGAACGCATGGACGTCACCACATCCGCACATATATTATTGTTCCTGGCCTCGCTGGATGCAGATAAGCCAACCGTTTGCAACGAATATACTGGTCTATGTTTAAAACCTTTACGGGAGAAGCCTGCAGAGAAGACATTACAACATGCTTTGAAGAGCGCATCAAGGCGGTTATGCGAGATGTTTCTTCACTCCATTGCAAAAGTACACAGACTTCGATGTGGAACTGCAGCGCCTGTGATCACTTCGATGAAGAGCAGAGAGAAGGTACAGGCGCATAACGTCGCTGCATTACTTAAGGGTGGCAAGGGGCACAAAGAAGAAAATTCAGCGCTGAATTCAAATCTTGCAGGTTCACCGTTGGAAAAAATTCTGTGATTCACTGGAACCTCGAAAGCCTCTCTTCCGCATCAGGGGTGTGATGCGTGGTTTGCGAACATCTCCTCAGCAGCTCCAGCCATTCAAATCTCTCGCACTTCACCAAGGACGGCGCGAAGCGGATATTGGTGAAGAGTTTCGTGCAAGAATAGCAGGTCCCAGGAACCAATCCACAACTCTGAATTGTTGCAAAGTGCCTAGATCTAGGGATTCGCTAATGGACCTTTTTTTCTTCATCGAAGAAATAGACGCCGCCGTGGCCGGTTGCAGACGGTCTTCATCGCCGGGGCCCGAAGCAGTAACATACTTTGGAGTCACAAACCTTGCTCAGGAGGCTCGACGTGTTCTTTTAGACCACTTCAACACATCATGGTTTGCGGGTACAGCTCCGGACACATGGAAAACAAGTTGTCTGGTGCCAGTCCTTAAACCTGGAAAATCGTCGCTTGACCCAGCATCGTACTGTCTAATCGCATTAATTTGGTGCGTGGGAAAACATGGAAAAGAGCGTACTTACGCGAATTGAGTGGTATCTGGAGCGCTATGAAATATACCCAGATGTAATATCCAGATTTCGGCGGGGTTGTTCTTCTAATGATAGCGTGACCGACCTAGTGTCATGAGTTCAACATCAGAAGCATCTGAAGCGCTTGACCATGGCGCTGTTTCTGGATTTTAAAGCGGCGCATGATAACGTCACTCCTCAAGCAATGTTGGACTCTCTGGAAGCTGCAGAACTTCGTGATCGCATGTTCTGCAGGATACGCAGTTATCTATCCAACCGATTACAATTTATGCAGACGGAGGACGGACCAACATCTTCACATTACACTTCGCGTGGGGTCCCACAGGGTGTAGTGCTGAGCCCAATGCGTTTCATTCTTGCGCTTTCGGCCTTTTTGATGTACTACCCCAGTCGGCGAGAGTCTCAGGCTATGCAGACGATATTTGTACCTAGGCATCAGGAGTTACGCGACCAGAAGTTCGAGCAAGGCTTCAAAAGGCGGCAAGCATTCTAGCGGCCTACCTCCGGCTGCAAACACGGGGGGTTTTTACTGAGAAATGTTCCCTTGTTGCCTTTACACGCAAGAGAATGTCCCATTACCCCGTACGCATAAGTGGGTTAACAATTACCTACGAAAGAAGCCATCGCTGCCTCGGAGTAATCATCGATCGTAATCTAACATGGAGCCCACATGTCTCGTACATGAAAAGGCGACTGACATCGATCGTTCACGTTCTCTCCTTTCTCGGAGGGAAGTCGTGGGGAACATCAGTACTGTCAATGGTCCAGCTGTACACCGCATTCTTCATGGGATTCCTTCGGTACAGTATCCCTGCACTAGGAAACGTGAGGAAAACGAACATATGGCGCCTGTAAAGTGTTCAGGCTATAGCTCTGCGGACTTGCCTAGGACTGCCAAAATGCGTGTCTACAGCCGTAACAATGCTCATCGCTCAGGAGAATCCAGTGACAGCCTGTGTTACAATCGAAGCCTTGAGAGCGCATATTCGTCACCTCACTCGGATTCCCGCACACCATTTTGCCAGTTTTCCTGCTAACCGGCGGAGAACATCGATTGCGAAAATTATTGATGCCCCTCGCGACATCCTACCAACCCAATTTACACCATCCTCTACACCGTCTTCTCCATTATGGACTCTGCACCAACCTCGTGTGCTTCTTTCCATACCGGGCATTAAAAGGAAGGCTGATTTATCGTCGACAGCACTAAAACAGACCATTCTAGAATACTTCCATGAGAAGCACGGAAACCGACTGCACGTATACACCGATGGATCAGTGACCCCTTCCAGTTTCTCGGGCTCCGTAGTAATCCCCGTAAGGAACATAGATAAAAAAGTGAAAACATCACACCGGACTTCATCGACTGGTGCAGAAACTACTGCTATTCGTGTAGCCATTGAGCATGTCAGTGAATAAACACCCCAGCAATGGTCTATTTTCACTGATTCAAAGGCAGCCCTCCTAGCGCTAAAATCTGCTCTTCATCATGGGTCCTATGAACAACTTGTCGCCAAAATCCAAGAGCTCCACCGCACCGCCATCAACAAAAGGCACAATATTGTCTACCAATGGCTGTCAGGACACAGCGCATCGCAGACAACCACTGCGCGAACGATGCCGCGCGAACTGCTTACCATGAGGGTGATTGTGTGTCCATCCCCATCTCGAGGGCTGACGCAGCAGATAGGCTTAGACCACCGTTGCGGGACATCACGCTTGCCGCGTTGAATTCAGGCCAATTTTCGCATTCGCAGTTAGACCTAGATCTGAACCTTCGGCTTCCATCCGGCCTACCACGACGTGAAGCAACTTTGTTGTGTCGTGGTGGGTGAACAGCGCAACAAAGGCGGGACAAAGGAAGGACAAGCGCTCTCCCGCCTTTGTTGCTCTGTTCACCCATCATAAATGCTTACCAAATCGCTCAAATTTCAGCTTTACTCAAATTGTTGTGTCGCCTGTGGCTTGGTGCAGCTTTAACCAAGCACTACTCCTTCTTAATAGGTATGGTTGAGAGCCCTGCATGTGCCATCTGCGGGGGTGATGAGACTATAGCCCACATTCTTTGTGAACGCCCTGCATACAGCGCCGAAATAGTCTCTCTGCCGTGCACTGGAGCATCTAGACCTGCGCCCACTGAGGAAACGAAGATCCTCGGCCACTCGCCGCGGCGGCCATCGGCGTTGAAGGCCTCCAAGGCACTGCTCCATTTTTCTAAGACTTCTGGCCTGCCCGATAGGCTGTGACTTTACTGAACGCTGTGAGTTCACATAGTGAGTTTAATTTCCTGCAACTGTCTTTTCTCCTGCACCTTTTTCTCTCCTCACCCGTTTCCGCCCGTGCAAGGTAGCAAACCGGCTACTCGTCTGGTTAACCTCCCTGCCTTTCCTCCTCCTCCTCCTGCTAAAGCATACGACATTGTTGAATATTCGATCCTTCTCTCTAAATTGGCATTATTACACCTGCCATACTACATTTATGCATGGATCCGCGAATTTTTAACAGGGCGGCAGTTCTTTTGCTCTGACTATTCCTTCACCTCAGACACCTATGCCCAGAGAAGAGGCGTGCCACAAGGTTCTGTCGCCACTTCTATTCAATATGCTTATGTGCAACATTCCAGTAAACCCTGATGTTACAGTATATGTTTATGCAGATGACTTAGCCTTGTTTGCTTCTGAAGCAGACGTTCATGTCCTATATCGCTCTCTCCAGGATTACCTCAATGCGCTGGAGGTTTTGCTGGAAACAATAAGTTTGGCATTAAATGCGCAGAAAAGCAGCGTGCCAGTTTTTAAAACCAGCATGCCCTTATATATATCGCTCCACTATCGCTCGGACAGCATACCTCAGGTGGAATCATTCAGGTATCTAGGCGTCAATTATAATACCAGCATGGATTGGTGGCTCCACATCAAGACTAACGTTGAGAAATGTGAGAGTGTACTAGGTAGGATACTACGAATAAGCAATAGGAAATTTGGCATGTGCCGAGACACGCTTGTACTTCTCTACAATGCCTATGTCAGAACTTTTTGTAATTCTGGCAGGATGCATTTTTCTGGCTGCCCTAAATGTAAGCTTCACACGTTGCTGCTGTTAGGAAGGCGCGCACTGCGCCTCTGCCTAGGTCTCCCTCAAACAGTTTCCACCGCAGTTCTGTACCTGGAGGCTCGTATCCCCGACCTTAACTCCCGTTTTCACCTTTTAACTGTCAGCACATTTTTGCGGCATTTGAGTCGGCTCCTGGTGTGACTGCACCTATTTTCGTCTCCACCCCTCCCTCTTTCTCACTCCTCATTGGCCAAGGTTCTGCCTCCCTCAAGTTGTTTTTATTCAGAACCTTTTATCCAACGAGGGTGTGGATCTCAATTTTGTATGCAGAGTTGTTTGGGCAGCATCCCCCGTGGATATTGTTTTTGATTACATTTTCCCGCCTAATGCGAAGCATCTGCCTGCAAGGACAAGGCTTACTCCAAGGGCCCAGCATCTTGGCTTCAGTAAGGGGCCTAGGATCTAAACGCGAAGTGTTGCAGCCAGGAGTGCACGCCCACGCTGAAACCGAGGGCATTTACAAAGGAGGTGTTCCAAAGTTTCGGCGCACTCACACATCTCACACGCAGGAGAGTCTGCCATTGCGATTAAGTGGGAGTAGTAATTTGTGAACGCCACTCCGAGCCACAGGCGACACAACAGCGTAGCATCGCAGCGGGAGAGGCCGGACGGAGGACTGATTTGGTGTAAGGGGTCTAGGCGGTGCAGATGGCATGTGGAGATGCTAGTAGAGCACCAGGTAACTGCACTCCTTTTTGATCACTTCGCATATTTCCCGCAACATACTGTGATTGCTACAGATGCGTCTGGGGCCGGCCGTAAGGCAGCAGTTGGTATTTTTGGTTGGTATTTCAGAAATGTCCTTCCTGACTAAGTATTCACCCTGCTAGGCATCAGTCATATGGTTCCCCGATCACCTGGAACCACCAGAAGAAAACGAATCTACTCATAGGCATGCCTGCATGAGTATTTCCTTACAGTTCGTCTTCCCCTAATGACCAGGTTCAATGACTTAGTGTCTTCAATGACGTATGCCAAATCTCGTATTACATAGAACAGCCTGGAAAGTGCCGCCAATACTACGTAAATCCCTTAATAAGTCGGAAGAGACCACCGTTACGAGATTAAAAACACCTACCCAATACACCGGTGGTACCCCACACTACAACTCCGCAGTCTGTACACTTTCCGCAGTCTGTCTATGGACCACGCGTTCCGAAAACAAAGGCGACAGAAGTGGAACTAATTTCTGACTTTCACCTCCACAAGAGTGCTCTCCAGCCGCCGGCTAATAGCACAGCTACCGGCTCCGATTGAGGAACACGTGGTGCAGAGATGTTTGTCGCCGACACTCCACTCGAGGTAATACAAGACGTACTATGTCCGCCCCTATGAGCGAGGGTGGTTGTGGTGAACACTCTAAAGGTTCGCTTACACTACAGATACATAGCCCCGAAAGCAGAAGATTGGACAGCTGCCCCGTAGCTCAGTTGGCAGAGCCGCGGACGAGAATTTTGGAGGTCGTGGGTTCGGATCCCACCGGCGGCATGCGGTTGAGTAAAAACACAAAAAAGGCATCCCGTAAGCTTGGTTTCGGTGACTGCCGCCTTCCGACATGTACGGATTAGGCCAGAAATGTATAATCCAGAGGCTTCGCTGGGGGCGATATTTCTCAGCCTTCCTTTCCTCACGGTGCGGCTGCACATTACGAACATCATTCCGCGTGTTTACCAGTGGAGAGAAACATATCAATACTGCCCTAAAAGGGCGCGCAGCTACACGCACATGGTGCCAAATAATGGAGGCTAAAAGTCGCGCCTCGGTTCACATTGCAGAGGAAGCCGAATAATACAGATTCTCCCACCACATGCTACCGAAAGCAGCGCGCCAAGAATGCTCGACACATTAGTCATTAAGAATAAATTATCACCCTGTAAGAGGAAAATCTGTTCTTTGCTTACATTGATGCTCAGCTTACTGAGGAGCAGATAAGTGTTAATCAAGATTTTGCAGCCGAGTTTATAGCTGAACTGAAGTAAAAGAAATGTTGCTGTGCTTGGGTATCCTAGATCTGGATCTGAGGTTAATGACGCGGGAATGTGGAGCGCCGCGATGGGCTTGTGTGTTGATGCATTTGTCTTGTCTTTGCCAATGCAGGCTGCGTCCGTCTGTACTGTGTTAGAGAGTTTTAGTTTCACGTACGTAGAGGCTTCACGTACGTAGAGCTCTTACGGGTGACCAGTGCGCATGCGCAGAACGCAAAGGGTATGAGCGAGTCTCACGTACGTACGTGAGATTCGGATTTTAGAGAGTTTTAGTTTCACGTACGTAGAGGGTTCACGTACGCAAACGTGAGAAGTCTACGTAGCCTGCACGTAGGTCGTTTCAAACCCTTATAGTTACACGTACGCGAACCACGCTGCGCGTTACGCCTAGCGCCATCTACTAAGAAACACAGACACTGGTTGTAGCCAAAATCATCCAAGACAAGTTATTAAGCGAAGCCATTCAGAGCGAGACCGTTGATATGACGACGGCCAACGCTACTTCGTCATGCTTAGCAGCTGAAAATCGCCCTTCTGTCTGAAAAACAAAAGCTATTTGTCGCTTGAAAGCTTATGCGAGGGTAAGAATGGGCAAATCGAAGGCGAATACAGCAGTTTAGAACACCATATCGCCTCGAGGGATCAGCGACGAAGCTGTTATCGCCGTGAAGCGGCGGGCAGGGTGCCGCCATGTTTGTCAACGCTACGTACGCAAGCAACGCAAAGACCGCAACGTAAAAATCCGAATCTCACGTACATACGTGAGACTTGCTCATACCCTTTGCGTTCTGCGCATGCGCACTGGTCACCCGTAAGAGTTCTACGTACCTGAAGCCTCTACGTACGTGAAACTAAAACTCTCTTTTTACGTTGCGGTCTTTGCGTTGCTTGCGTACGTAGCGTTGACAAACATGGCGGCACCCTGCCCGCCGCTTCACGGCGATAACAGCTTCGTCGCTAATCCCTCGTGGCGATATGGTGTTCT
>JARKHS020005296.1:255000-262500 GCA_030143305.2 Amblyomma americanum | reverse complement strand
AGCAGCAGCAGCAAAAGCAGCCGCAGCAGCAGCAGCAGCAGCAAAAGCAGCAGCAGCAGCAGCAGCAGCAAAAGCAGCAGCAGCAGCAAAAGCAGCAGCAAAAGCAGCAGCAGCACGAGCAGCAAAAGCAGCAGCAGCAGCAACAGCAAAAGCAGCAGCAAAAGCAGCAGCAGCAGCAACAGCAAAAGCAGCAGCAAAAGCAGCAGCAGCAGAAGCAGCAGCAGCAGCACCAGCAGCAGCAAAAGCAGCAGCAGCAGCAAAAGCAGCAGCAGCAGCACCAGCAGCAAAAGCAGCAGCAGCAGCAGCAGCAAAAGCAGCAGCAGCAGCAGCAGCAGCAGCAGCAGCAAAAGCAGCAGCAAAAGCAGCAGCAGCAGCAAAAGCAGCAGCAGCAAAAGCAGCAGCAGCAGCAGCAGCAGCAGCAGCAGCAGCAGCAGCAGCAGCAAAAGCAGCAGCAGCAGCACCAGCAGCAAAAGCAGCAGCAGCAGCAGCAGCAGCAGCAGCAGCAGCAGCAGCAGCAGCAGCAGCAGTAGCAGCAGCAGCAGCAGCAGCAGCAGCAAAAGCAGCCGCAGCAGCAGCAGCAGCAAAAGCAGCAGCAGCAGCAGCAGCAGCAAAAGCAGCAGCAGCAGCAAAAGCAGCAGCAAAAGCAGCAGCAGCACGAGCAGCAAAAGCAGCAGCAGCAGCAACAGTAAAAGCAGCAGCAACAGTAAAAGCAGCAGCAAAAGCAGCAGCAGCAGAAGCAGCAGCAGCAGCACCAGCAGCAGCAAAAGCAGCAGCAGCAGCACCAGCAGCAGCAAAAGCAGCACCAGCAGCAAAAGCAGCAGCAGCAGGAGCAGCAAAAGCAGCAGCAGCAGCAGCAGCAGCAGCAAAAGCAGCAGCAACAGCAAAAGCAGCACCAGCACCAGCAGCAGCAGCAGCAGCAGCAGCAGCAAAAGCAGCCGCAGCAGCAGCAGCAGCAAAAGCAGCAGCAGCAGCAGCAGCAAAAGCAGCAGCAGCAGCAAAGCAGCAGCAGCACGAGCAGCAAAAGCAGCAGCAGCAGCAACAGTAAAAGCAGCAGCAAAAGCAGCAGCAGCAGCAACAGTAAAAGCAGCAGCAAAAGCAGCAGCAGCAGAAGCAGCAGCAGCAGCACCAGCAGCAGCAAAAGCAGCAGCAGCAGTAAAAGCAGCAGCAGCAGCACCAGCAGCAAAAGCAGCAGCAGCAAAAGCAGCAGCAGCAGCAGCAGCAGCAGCAGCAAAAGCAGCAGCAAAAGCAGCAGCAGCAGCAAAAGCAGCAGCAGCAAAAGCAGCAGCAGCAGCAACAGTAAAAGCAGCAGCAAAAGCAGCAGCAGCAGCAGCAACAGTAAAAGCAGCAGCAAAAGCAGCAGCTGCAGCAGCAGCAGCAGCAGCAAAAGCAGCAGCAGCAGCACCAGCAGCAAAAACAGCAGCAGCAGCATAAGCAGCAGCAGCAGCAGCAGCAGCAGCATAAGCAGCAGCAGCAGCAGCAGCAGCAGCAGCAGCAGCAGCAGCAGCAGCAGCAGCAGCAGCAGCAGCAGCAGCAGCAGCAAACAGCAGCAAAAGCAGCAGCAGCAACAGTAAAAGCAGCAGCAAAAGCAGCAGCAGCAGCAGCAGCAGCAGCAGCAAAAGCAGCAGCAGCAGCAAAAGCAGCAGCAAAAGCAGCAGCAGCAAGCAGCAAAGCAGCACCAGCAGCAGCAGCAGCAGCAGCAGCAGCAGCAGCAAAAGCAGCCGCAGCAGCAGCAGCAGCAGAAGCAGCAGCAGCAGCAGCAAAAGCAGCAGCAGCAGCAAAAGCAGCAGCAAAAGCAGCAGCAGCAGAGCAGCAAAAGCAGCAGCAGCAGCAGCAAGCAGCAAAAGCAGCAGCAAAAGCAGCAGCAGCAACAGCAACAGCAGCAGCAAAAGCAGCAGCAGCAGCAGCAGCAGCAGCAGCAGCAGCAGCAGCAGCAGCAGCAGCAGCAGCAAAAGCAGCAGCAGCAGCAGCAGCAGCAAAAGCAGCAGCAGCAGCAGCAGCAAAAGCAGCAGCAGCAGCAAAAGCAGCAGCAAAAGCAGCAGCAGCAACAGTAGCAAGCAGCAGCAAAAGCAGCAGCAGCAGCAGCAGCAGCAAACAGCAGCAGCAAAAGCAGCAGCAAAAGCAGCAGCAGCAACAGTAAAAGCAGCAGCAAAAGCAGCAGCAGCAGCAGCAGCAGCAGCAGCAGCAGCAGCAAGCAGCAGCAGCAGCAGCAGCAGCAAAAGCAGCAGCAGCAGCACAAGCAGCAGCAAAAGCAGCAGCAGCACAGCAGCAAAAGCAGCAGCAGCAGCAGCAGCAAAAGCAGCAGCAAAAGCAGCAGCAGCAGCAGCAGCAGCAGCAGCAGCAGCAGCAGCAAGCAGCAGCAGCAGAAAGCAGCAGCAGCAGCAGCAGCAGCAAGCAGCAGCAGCAGCAGCAGCAGCAGCAGCAGCAGCAGCAAAAGCAGCCGCAGCAGCAGCAGCAGCAGCAAAGCAGCAGCAGCAGCAGCAGCAGCAAAAGCAGCAGCAGCAGCAAAAGCAGCAGCAAAAGCAGCAGCAGCACGAGCAGCAAAAGCAGCAGCAGCAGCAACAGTAAAAGCAGCAGCAAAAGCAGCAGCAGCAGCAACAGTAAAAGCAGCAGCAAAAGCAGCAGCAGCAGAAGCAGCAGCAGCAGCACCAGCAGCAGCAAAAGCAGCAGCAGCAGTAAAAGCAGCAGCAGCAGCACCAGCAGCAAAAGCAGCAGCAGCAGCAGCAGCAAAAGCAGCAGCAGCAGCAGCAGCAGCAGCAGCAGCAGCAACAGCAGCAGCAAAAGCAGCAGCAGCAGCAAAAGCAGCAGCAGCAAAAGCAGCAGCAGCAGCAGCAGCAGCAGCAGCAGCAGCAGCAGCAGCAGCAGCAGCAGCAGCAGCAGCAGCAGCAAAAGCAGCAGCAGCAGCACCAGCAGCAAAAGCAGCAGCAGCAGCAGCAGCAGCAGCAGCAGCAGCAGCAGCAGCAGCAGCAGCAGCAGCAGCAGCAGCAGCAGCAGCAGCAGCAGCAGCAGCAGCAAAAGCAGCAGCAGCAGCAGCAGCAGCAAAAGCAGCAGCAGCAGCAGCAGCAGCAAAAGCAGCAGCAGCAGCAAAAGCAGCAGCAAAAGCAGCAGCAGCACGAGCAGCAAAAGCAGCAGCAGCAGCAACAGCAAAGCAGCAGCAAAAGCAGCAGCAGCAGCAACAGAAAAGCAGCAGCAAAAGCAGCAGCAGCAGAAGCAGCAGCAGCAGCACCAGCAGCAGCAAAAGCAGCAGCAGCAGCACCAGCAGCAGCAAAAGCAGCAGCAGCAGCAAGAAGCAGCAGCAGCAGCAGCAGCAAAAGCAGCAGCAGCAGCAGCAGCAGCAGCAAAAGCAGCAGCAAGCAGCAAGAAGCAGCACCAGCAGCAGCAGCAGCAGCAGCAGCAGCAGCAGCAGCAGCAGCAAAAGCAGCAGCAGCAGCAGCAGCAGCAAAAGCAGCAGCAGCAGCAAAAGCAGCAGCAGCACGAGCAGCAAAAGCAGCAGCAGCAGCAACAGTAAAAGCAGCAGCAAAGCAGCAGCAGCAGCAACAGTAAAAGCAGCAGCAAAAGCAGCAGCAGCAGAAGCAGCAGCAGCAGCACCAGCAGCAGCAAAAGCAGCAGCAGCAGTAAAAGCAGCAGCAGCAGCACCAGCAGCAAAAGCAGCAGCAGCAGCAGCAGCAAAAGCAGCAGCAGCAGCAGCAGCAGCAGCAGCAGCAGCAAAGCAGCAGCAAAAGCAGCAGCAGCAGCAAAAGCAGCAGCAGCAAAAGCAGCAGCAGCAGCAGCAGCAGCAGCAGCAGCAGCAGCAGCAGCAGCAGCAGCAGCAGCAGCAGCAGCAGCAGCAAAAGCAGCAGCAGCAGCACCAGCAGCAAAAGCAGCACCAGCAGCAGCAGCAGCAGCAGCAGCAGCAGCAGCAGCAGCAGCAGCAGCAGCAGCAGCAGTAGCAGCAGCAGCAGCAGCAGCAGCAGCAAAAGCAGCCGCAGCAGCAGCAGCAGCAAAAGCAGCAGCAGCAGCAGCAGCAGCAAAAGCAGCAGCAGCAGCAAAAGCAGCAGCAAAAGCAGCAGCAGCACGAGCAGCAAAAGCAGCAGCAGCAGCAACAGTAAAAGCAGCAGCAAAAGCAGCAGCAGCAGCAACAGTAAAAGCAGCAGCAAAAGCAGCAGCAGCAGAAGCAGCAGCAGCAGCACCAGCAGCAGCAAAAGCAGCAGCAGCAGCACCAGCAGCAGCAAAAGCAGCACCAGCAGCAAAAGCAGCAGCAGCAGGAGCAGCAAAAGCAGCAGCAGCAGCAGCAGCAGCAGCAAAAGCAGCAGCAACAGCAAAAGCAGCACCAGCACCAGCAGCAGCAGCAGCAGCAGCAGCAGCAGCAGCAGCAAAAGCAGCCGCAGCAGCAGCAGCAGCAAAAGCAGCAGCAGCAGCAAAAGCAGCAGCAGCACGAGCAGCAAAAGCAGCAGCAGCAGCAACAGTAAAAGCAGCAGCAAAAGCAGCAGCAGCAGCAACAGTAAAAGCAGCAGCAAAAGCAGCAGCAGCAGAAGCAGCAGCAGCAGCACCAGCAGCAGCAAAAGCAGCAGCAGCAGTAAAAGCAGCTGCAGCAGCACCAGCAGCAAAAGCAGCAGCAGCAAAAGCAGCAGCAGCAGCAGCAGCAGCAGCAAAAGCAGCAGCAAAAGCAGCAGCAGCAGCAAAAGCAGCAGCAGCAAAAGCAGCAGCAGCAGCAACAGTAAAAGCAGCAGCAAAAGCAGCAGCAGCAGCAGCAACAGTAAAAGCAGCAGCAAAAGCAGCAGCTGCAGCAGCAGCAGAAAGCAGCAGCAGCAGCACCAGCAGCAAAAACAGCAGCAGCAGCATAAGCAGCAGCAGCAGCAGCAGCAGCATAAGCAGCAGCAGCAGCAGCAGCAGCAGCAGCAGCAGCAGCAGCAGCAGCAGCAGCAGCAGCAGCAGCAGCAGCAGCAAAACAGCAGCAAAAGCAGCAGCAGCAACAGTAAAAGCAGCAGCAAAAGCAGCAGCAGCAGCAGCAGCAGCAGCAAAACAGCAGCAGCATCAAAAGCAGCAGCAAAAGCAGCAGCAGCAACAGTAAAAGCAGCACCAGCAGCAGCAGCAGCAGCAGCAGCAGCAAAAGCAGCCGCAGCAGCAGCAGCAGCAAAGCAGCAGCAGCAGCAGCAGCAAAAGCAGCAGCAGCAGCAAAAGCAGCAGCAAAAGCAGCAGCAGCACGAGCAGCAAAAGCAGCAGCAGCAGCAGCAACAGTAAAAGCAGCAGCAAAAGCAGCAGCAGCAACAGTAAAAGCAGCAGCAAAAGCAGCAGCAGCAGAAGCAGCAGCAGCAGCACCAGCAGCAGCAAAAGCAGCAGCAGCAGTAAAAGCAGCAGCAGCAGCACCAGCAGCAAAGCAGCAGCAGCAGCAGCAGCAGCAAAAGCAGCAGCAGCAGCAGCAGCAGCAGCAGCAGCAGCAAAAGCAGCAGCAACAGCAAAAGCAGCACCAGCACCAGCAGCAGCAGCAGCAGCAGCAGCAGCAAGCAAGCAGCCGCAGCAGCAGCAGCAACGCAGCAGCAGCAGCAGCAGCAGCAAAAGCAGCAGCAGCAGCAAAAGCAGCAGCAAAAGCAGCAGCAGCACGAGCAGCAAAAGCAGCAGCAGCAGCAACAGTAAAAGCAGCAGCAAAAGCAGCAGCAGCAACAGTAAAAGCAGCAGCAAAAGCAGCAGCAGCAGAAGCAGCAGCAGCAGCACCAGCAGCAGCAAAAGCAGCAGCAGCAGTAAAAGCAGCAGCAGCAGCACCAGCAGCAAAAGCAGCAGCAGCAGCAGCAGCAAAAGCAGCAGCAGCAGCAGCAGCAGCAGCAAAAGCAGCAGCAAAAGCAGCAGCAGCAGCAAAAGCAGCAGCAGCAAAGCAGGAGCAGCAGCAACAGTAAAAGCAGCAGCAAAAGCAGCAGCAGCAGCAGCAACAGTAAAAGCAGCAGCAAAAGCAGCAGCTGCAGCAGCAGCAGCAGCAGCAGCAAAAGCAGCAGCAGCAGCACCAGCAGCAAAAACAGCAGCAGCAGCAGCATAAGCAGCAGCAGCAGCAGCAGCAGCAGCAGCAGCAGCAGCAGCAGCAGCAGCAGCAGCAGCAGCAGCAGCAAAAGCAGCAGCAAAAGCAGCAGCAGCAACAGTAAAAGCAGCAGCAAAAGCAGCAGCAGCAGCAGCAAAAGCAGCAGCAGCAGCAAAGGCAGCAGCAGCAGCAGCAGAAGCAGCAGCAGCAGCAGCAAAAGCAGCAGCAAAAGCAGCAGCAGCAGCAGAAGCAGCAGCAGCAGCAGCAGCAGCAGCAGCAGCAGTAGCAAGAGCAGCAGCAAAAGCAGCAGCAGCAGCAGCAGCAAAAGCAGCAGCAAAAGCAGCAGCAGCAGCAGCAGCAAAAGCAGCAGCAGCAGCAGCAGCAGCAGCAGCAGCAGCAGCAGCAGCAGCAGCAGCAGCAGCAGCAGCAGCAAAAGCAGCCGCAGCAGCAGCAGCAGCAAAAGCAGCAGCAGCAGCAAAAGCAGCAGCAGCAGCAAAAGCAGCAGCAAAAGCAGCAGCAGCACGAGCAGCAAAAGCAGCAGCAGCAGCAACAGTAAAAGCAGCAGCAAAAGCAGCAGCAGCAGCAACAGTAAAAGCAGCAGCAAAAGCAGCAGCAGCAGCACCAGCAGCAGCAAAAGCAGCACCAGCAGCAAAAGCAGCAGCAGCAGCAGCAGCAAAAGCAGCAGCAGCAGCAAAAGCAGCAGCAAAAGCAGCAGCAGCACGAGCAGCAAAAGCAGCAGCAGCAGCAACAGTAAAAGCAGCAGCAAAAGCAGCAGCAGCAACAGTAAAAGCAGCAGCAAAAGCAGCAGCAGCAGAAGCAGCAGCAGCAGCACCAGCAGCAGCAAAAGCAGCAGCAGCAGTAAAAGCAGCAGCAGCAGCACCAGCAGCAAAAGCAGCAGCAGCAAAAGCAGCAGCAGCAGCAGCAGCAGCAGCAGCAGCAAAAGCAGCAGCAAAAGCAGCAGCAGCAGCAAAAGCAGCAGCAGCAAAAGCAGCAGCAGCAGCAACAGTAAAAGCAGCAGCAAAAGCAGCAGCAGCAGCAGCAACAGTAAAAGCAGCAGCAAAAGCAGCAGCTGCAGCAGCAGCAGCAGCAGCAGCAAAAGCAGCAGCAGCAGCACCAGCAGCAAAAACAGCAGCAGCAGCATAAGCAGCAGCAGCAGCAGCAGCAGCAGCAGCAAAAACAGCAGCAGCAGCAAAAGCAGCAGCAAAAGCAGCAGCAGCAACAGTAAAAGCAGCAGCAAAAGCAGCAGCAGCAGCAGCAGCAGCAGCAGCAAAAACAGCAGCAGCAGCAAAAGCATCAGCAAAAGCAGCAGCAGCAACAGTAAAAGCAGCAGCAAAAGCAGCACCAGCAGCAGCAGCAGCAGCAGCAGCAAAAGCAGCCGCAGCAGCAGCAGCAGCAAAAGCAGCAGCAGCAGCAGCAGCAGCAGCAAAAGCAGCAGCAGCAGCAAAAGCAGCAGCAAAAGCAGCAGCAACACGAGCAGCAAAAGCAGCAGCAGCAGCAACAGTAAAAGCAGCAGCAAA
>JARKHS020005296.1:185000-187500 GCA_030143305.2 Amblyomma americanum | reverse complement strand
CAGCAGCTTAAGCAGCAGCAGCAGCAAAAGCAGCAGCAGCAGCAGCAGCAGCAGCAAAAGCAGTAGCAGCAGCAGCAAAAGCAGCAGCAGCAGCAGCAAAGGCAGCAGCAGCAGCAAAAGCAGCAGCAGCAGCAGCAGCAAAAGCAGCAGCAGCAGCAGCAAAAGCAGCAGCAGCAGCAGCAGCAGCAAAAGCAGCAGCAAAAGAAGCAGCAGCAGTAGCAAAAGCAGCAGCAGCAGCAGCAGCAAAAGCAGCAGCAGCAAAAGCAGCAACAGCAGCAGCAGCAGTAGCAAAAGCAGCAGCAGCAGCAGCAGCAAAAGCAGCAGCAGCAGCAGCAGCAGCAAAAGCAGCAGCAGCAGCAGCAGCAAAAACAGCAGCAGCAGCAGCAGCAAAATCAGCAACAGCAGCAAAAGCAGCAGCAGCAGCATAAGCAGCAGCAGCAGCAGCAGCAAAAGCAGCAGCAGCAGCAGCAGCAAAAGCAGTAGCAGCAGCAGCAAAAGCAGCAGCAGCAGCAGCAGCATAAGCAGCAGCAGCAGCAAAAGCAGCAGCAGCAGCAGCAAAAGCAGCAGCAGCAGCAAAAGCAGCAGCAGCAGCAAAAGCAGCAGCAGCAGCAGCAGCAGCAAAAGCAGCAGCAGCAGCAAAAGAAGCAGCAGCAGTAGCAAAAGCAGCAGCAGCAGCAGCAAAAGCAGCAACAGCAGCAGCAGCAGTAGCAAAAGCAGCAGCAGCAGCAGCAGCAGCAGCAAAGGCAGCAGCAGCAGCAAAAGCAGCAGCAGCAGCAGCAAAAGCAGCAGCAGCAGCAAAAGCAGCAGCAGCAGCAGCAGCAAAATCAGCAGCAGCAGCAGAGGCTGCAAAAGCAGCAGCAGCAGCAGCAGCAGCAGCAGCGAAAGCAGCAGCAGCAAAAGCAGCAGCAGCAGCAGCAAAATCAGCAGAAGCAGCAGCAAAATCAGCAGCAGCAGCAGCAGCAAAAGAAGCAGCAGCAGCAAAAGCAGCAGCAGCAGCAAAGGCAGCAGCAGCAGCAGCAGAAGCAGCAGCAGCAGCAGCAAAAGCAGCAGCAAAAGCAGCAGCAGCAGAAGCAGCAGCAGCAGCAGCAGCAAAAGCAGCAGCAAAAGCAGCAGCAGCAGCAGCAGCAAAAGCAGCAGCAAAAGCAGCAGCAGCAGCAGCAAAAGCAGCAGCAGCAGCAAAAGCAGCAGCAGCAGCAAAGGCAGCAGCAGCAGCAGCAGAAGCAGCAGCAGCAGCAGCAAAAGCAGCAGCAGCAGAAGCAGCAGCAGCAGCAGCAGCAGCAAAAGCAGAAGCAGCAGCAGCAGCACCAGCAGCAAAAGCAGCAGCACCAGGAGCAAAAGCAGCAGCAGCAGCAGCAGCAGCAGCAGCAAAAGCAGCAGCAGCAGCACCAGCAGCAGCAGCAGCAAAAGCAGCAGCAAAAGCAGCAGCAGCAGCAGCAACAGTAAAAGCAGCAGCAAAATCAGCAGAAGCAGCAGCAAAATCAGCAGCAGCAGCAGCAGCAAAAGCAGCAGCAGCAGCATAAGCAGCAGCAGCAGCAAAATCAGCAGCAGCAGCAAAAGCAGCAGCAGCAGCTTAAGCAGCAGCAGCAGCAGCAAAAGCAGCAGCAGCAGCAGCAAAAGCAGTAGGAGCAGCAGCAAAAGCAGCAGCAGCAGCAGCAAAGGCAGCAGCAGCAGCAAAAGCAGCAGCAGCAGCAGCAGCAAAAGCAGCAGCGGCAGCAGCAAAAGCAGCAGCAGCAGCAGCAGCAGCAGCAGCAAAAGCAGCAGCAAAAGAAGCAGCAGCAGTAGCAAAAGCAGCAGCAGCAGCAGCAGCAGCAAAAGCAGCAGCAGCAGAAGCAGCAGCAGCAGCACCAGCAAAAGCAGCAGCAGCAGCAGCAAAAGCAGCAGCAGCAGCAGCAGCACCAGCAGCAAAAGCAGCAGCACCAGGAGCAAAAGCAGCAGCAGCAGCAGCAGCAGCAGCAGCAGCAGCAGCAGCAGCAGCAAAAGCAGCAGCAGCAGCACCAGCAGCAGCAGCAGCAGCAGCAGCAAAAGGAGCAGCAAAAGCAGCAGCAGCAGCAGCAACAGTAAAAGCAGCAGCAAAAGCAGCAGCAGCAGCAACAGTAAAAGCAGCAGCAAAAGCAGCAGCTGCAGCAGCAGCAGCAGCAAAAGCAGCAGCAGCAGCAGCAAAAGCAGCAGCAGCAGCAAAAGCAGCAGCAGCAGCAGCACCAGCAGCAAAAGCAGCAGCAGCAAAAACAGCAGTAGCAGCAGCATAAGCAGCAGCAGCAGCAGCAAAAGCAGCAGCAGCAGCAGCAGCAAAAACAGCAGCAGCAGCAAGAGCAGCAGCAAAAGCAGCAGCAGCAACAGTAAAAGCAGCAGCAAAAGCAGCAGCAGCAGCAGCAGCAGCAAAATCAGCAGCAGCAGCAGAGGCTGCAAAAGCAGCAGCAGCAGCAGCAGCAGCAAAAGCAGCAGCAGCAGCAGCAGCAAAATCAGCAGAAGCAGCAGCAAAATCAGCAGCAGCAGCAGCAGC
>JARKHS020005296.1:142500-147500 GCA_030143305.2 Amblyomma americanum | reverse complement strand
GCGGCAGCAGCAGCAGCAGCAGCAGCAGCAAAATCAGCAGCAGCAGCAGAGGCTGCAAAAGCAGCAGCAGCAGCAAAAGCAGCAGCAGCAGCAGCAAAATCAGCAGAAGCAGCAGCAAAATCAGCAGCAGCAGCAGCAGCAAAAGCAGCAGCAGCAGCATAAGCAGCAGCAGCAGCAAAATCAGCAGCAGCAGCAAAAGCAGCAGCAGCAGCTTAAGCAGCAGCAGCAGCAAAAGCAGCAGCAGCAGCAGACAGCAAAAGCAGTAGCAGCAGCAGCAAAAGCAGCAGCAGCAGCAGCAAAGGCAGCAGCAGCAGCAAAAGCAGCAGCAGCAGCAGCAGCAAAAGCAGCAGCAGCAGCAGCAAAAGCAGCAGCAGCAGCAGCAGCAGCAGCAAAAGCAGCAGCAAAAGAAGCAGCAGCAGTAGCAAAAGCAGCAGCAGCAGCAGCAGCAAAAGCAGCAGCAGCAAAAGCAGCAACAGCAGCAGCAGCAGTAGCAAAAGCAGCAGCAGCAGCAGCAAAAGCAGCAGCAGCAGCAGCAGCAGCAGCAAAAGCAGCAGCAGCAGCAGCAAAAACAGCAAAAGCAGCAGCAAAAACAGCAGCAGCAGCAAAATCAGCAACAGCAGCAAAAGCAGCAGCAGCAGCATAAGCAGCAGCAAAAGCAGTAGCAGCAGCAGCAAAAGCAGCAGCAGCAGCAGCATAAGCAGCAGCAGCAGCAAAAGCAGCAGCAGCAGCAGAAAGCAGCAGCAGCAAAAGCAGCAGCAGCAGCAAAAGCAGCAGCAGCAGCAAAAGAAGCAGCAGCAGTAGCAAAAGCAGCAGCAGTAGCAGCAGCAAAAGCAGCAACAGCAGCAGCAGCAGTAGCAAAAGCAGCAGCAGCAGCAGCAAAGGCAGCAGCAGCAGCAGCAAAAGCAGCAGCAGCAGCAAAAGCAGCAGCAGCAGCAAAAGCAGCAGCAGCAGCAGCAGCAAAAGCAGCAGCAGCAGCAAAAGAAGCAGCAGCAGTAGCAAAAGCAGCATCATCAGCAGCAGCAGCAAAAGCAGCAACAGCAGCAGCAGCAGTAGCAAAAGCAGCAGCAGCAGCAGCAGCAAAGGCAGCAGCAGCAGCAGCAGCAAAAGCAGCAGCAGCAGCAGCAAAAGCAGCAGCAGCAGCAGCAGCAGCAGCAGACAGCAGCAGCAGCAGCAGCAGCAGCAGCAAAAACTGCAGCAGCAGCAGAAGCAGCAGCAAAAGCAGCAGCAGCAACAGTAAAAGCAGCAGCAAAAGCAGCAGCAGCAGCAAAAGCAGCAGCAGCAGCAGCAGCAGCAGCAGCAGCAGCAGCAGCAGCAGCAAAAGCAGCAGCAGCAGCAGCAGCAGCAGCAGCAGCAGCAAAAGCAGCAGCAGCAGCAGCAGCAGCAAAAGCAGCAGCAAAAGCAGCAGAAAAAGCAGCAGCAGCAGCAGCAGCAGCAAAAGCAGCAGCAGCAGCACCAGCAGCAGCTAAAGCAGCAGCAGCAGCAGCAAAAGCAGCAGCAGCAGCAGCAGCAGCAGCAGCAGCAAAAGCAGCAGCAGCAGCACCAGCAGCAGCAAAAGCAGCAGCAGCAGCAGCAAAAGCAGCAGCAAAAGCAGCAGCAGCAGCAGCAGCAAAGCAGCAGCAGCAGCACCAGCAGCAGCAAAAGCAGCAGCAGCAGCAAAAGCAGCAGCAGCAGCACCAGCAGCGAAAGCAGCAGAACCAGCAGCAAAAGCAGCAGCAGCAGCAGCAGCAAAAGCAGCAGCAGCAAAAGCAGCAGCAGCACCAGAAGCAGCAGCAGCAGCAAAAGCAGCAGCAAAAGCAGCAGCAGCAAAAGCAGCAGCAGCAGCAGCAACAGTAAAAGCAGCAGCAAAAGTAGCAGCAGCAGCAGCAACAGTAAAAGCAGCAGCAAAAGCAGCAGCAGCTGCAGCAGCAGCAGCAAAAGCAGCAGCAGCAGCAGCAAAAGCAGCAGCAGCAGCAACAGCAGCAGCAGCAAAAGCAGCAGCAGCAGCAGCAGCAGCAAAAACAGCAGCAGCAGCAAGAGCAGCAGCAAAAGCAGCAGCAGCAACAGTAAAAGCAGCAGCCAAAACAGCAGCAGCAGCAAGAGCAGCAGCAAAGGCAGCAGCAAAAGCAGCAGCAGCAGCAGCAAAAGCAGCAGCAGCAGCAGCAGCAGCAGCAAAAGCAGCAGCAGCAGCTTAAGCAGCAGCAGCAGCAAAAGCAGCAGCAGCAGCAGCAGCAGCAAAAGCAGTAGCAGCAGCAGCAAAAGCAGCAGCAGCAGCAGCAAAGGCAGCAGCAGCAGCAAAAGCAGCAGCAGCAGCAGCAGCAAAAGCAGCAGCAGCAGCAGCAAAAGCAGCAGCAGCAGCAGCAGCAGCAGCAGCAAAAGCAGCAGCAAAAGAAGCAGCAGCAGTAGCAAAAGCAGCAGCAGCAGCAGCAGCAAAAGCAGCAGCAGCAAAAGCAGCAACAGCAGCAGCAGCAGTAGCAAAAGCAGCAGCAGCAGCAGCAAAAGCAGCAGCAGCAGCAGCAGCAGCAAAAGCAGCAGCAGCAGCAGCAAAAACAGCAAAAGCAGCAGCAAAAACAGCAGCAGCAGCAAAATCAGCAACAGCAGCAAAAGCAGCAGCAGCAGCATAAGCAGCAGCAAAAGCAGTAGCAGCAGCAGCAAAAGCAGCAGCAGCAGCAGCATAAGCAGCAGCAGCAGCAAAAGCAGCAGCAGCAGCAAAAGCAGCAGCAGCAAAAGCAGCAGCAGCAGCAAAAGCAGCAGCAGCAGCAGCAGCAGCAAAAGCAGCAGCAGCAGCAAAAGAAGCAGCAGCAGTAGCAAAAGCAGCAGCAGTAGCAGCAGCAAAAGCAGCAACAGCAGCAGCAGCAGTAGCAAAAGCAGCAGCAGCAGCAGCAAAGGCAGCAGCAGCAGCAGCAAAAGCAGCAGCAGCAGCAAAAGCAGCAGCAGCAGCAAAAGCAGCAGCAGCAGCAGCAGCAAAAGCAGCAGCAGCAGCAAAAGAAGCAGCAGCAGTAGCAAAAGCAGCATCATCAGCAGCAGCAGCAAAAGCAGCAACAGCAGCAGCAGCAGTAGCAAAAGCAGCAGCAGCAGCAGCAGCAAAGGCAGCAGCAGCAGCAGCAGCAAAAGCAGCAGCAGCAGCAGCAAAAGCAGCAGCAGCAGCAGCAGCAGCAGCAGCAGCAGCAAAAGCAGCAGCAGCAGCAGCAGCAGCAGCAAAAACTGCAGCAGCAGCAGAAGCAGCAGCAAAAGCAGCAGCAGCAACAGTAAAAGCAGCAGCAAAAGCAGCAGCAGCAGCAAAAGCAGCAGCAGCAGCAGCAGCAGCAGCCGCAGCAGCAGCAGCAGCAAAAGCAGCAGCAGCAGCAGCAGCAGCAGCAGCAAAAGCAGCAGCAGCAGCAGCAGCAGCAGCAAAAGCAGCAGCAAAAGCAGCAGAAAAAGCAGCAGCAGCAGCAGCAGCAGCAAAAGCAGCAGCAGCAGCACCAGCAGCAGCTAAAGCAGCAGCAGCAGCAGCAAAAGCAGCAGCAGCAGCAGCAGCAGCAGCAAAAGCAGCAGCAGCAGCACCAGCAGCAGCAAAAGCAGCAGCAGCAGCAGCAAAAGCAGCAGCAAAAGCAGCAGCAGCAGCAGCAGAAGCAGCAGCAGCAGCACCAGCAGCAGCAAAAGCAGCAGCAGCAGCAAAAGCAGCAGCAGCAGCACCAGCAGCGAAAGCAGCAGAACCAGCAGCAAAAGCAGCAGCAGCAGCAGCAGCAAAAGCAGCAGCAGCAAAAGCAGCAGCAGCACCAGAAGCAGCAGCAGCAGCAAAAGCAGCAGCAGCAAAAGCAGCAGCAGCAGCAGCAACAGTAAAAGCAGCAGCAAAAGTAGCAGCAGCAGCAGCAACAGTAAAAGCAGCAGCAAAAGCAGCAGCAGCTGCAGCAGCAGCAGCAAAAGCAGCAGCAGCAGCAGCAAAAGCAGCAGCAGCAGCAACAGCAGCAGCAGCAAAAGCAGCAGCAGCAGCAGCAGCAGCAAAAACAGCAGCAGCAGCAAGAGCAGCAGCAAAAGCAGCAGCAGCAACAGTAAAAGCAGCAGCCAAAACAGCAGCAGCAGCAAGAGCAGCAGCAAAGGCAGCAGCAAAAGCAGCAGCAGCAGCAGCAGCAAAATCAGCAGCAGCAGCACCAGCAGCAAAAGCAGCAGCAGCAGCACCAGCAGCAGCAAAAGCAGCAGCAGCACCAGCAGCAGCAGCAAAAGCAGCAGCAAAAGCAGCAGCAAAAGCAGCAGCAGCAGCAGCAAATCAGCAGCAGCAGCAGCAGCAAAATCAGCAGCAGCAGCAGCAAAATCAGCAGCAGCAGCAGCAAAAGCAGCAGCAGCAGCAGAAAAGCAGCAGCAGCAGCAGCAAAAGCAGCAGCAGCAGCAGCAGCAAAAGCAGCAGCAGCAGCAGCAGCAAAAGAAGCAGCAAAAGCAGCAGCAGCAGCAGCAAAAGCAGCAGCAGCAGCAAAAGCAGCAGCAGCAGCAAAATCAGCAGCAGCAGCAGCAAAAGCAGCAGCAGCAGCAGCAGCTGCAAAAGCAGCAGCAGCAGCAGCAAAAGCAGCAGCAAAAGCAGCAGCAAAAGCAGCAGCAGCAGCAGCAAAAGCAGCAGCAGCAGCAAAACAGCAGCAGCAGCAGCAGCAAAATCAGCAGCAGCAGCAGCAAAAGCAGCAGCAGCAGCAGCAAAAGCAGCAGCAGCAGCATAAGCAGCAGCAGCAGCAAAAGACAGCAGCAGCAGCAGCAAAAGCAGCAGCAGCAGCAGCAGCAAAAGCAGCAGCAGCAGCAGCATAAGCAGCAGCAGCAGCAAAAGCAGCAGCAGCAGCAGCAGCAGCAAAAGAGCAGCAGCAGCAGCAGCAAAAGCAGCAGCAGCAGCAAAAGCAGCAGCAGCAAAGCAGCAGCAAAGCAGCAGCAGCAGCAGCAAAAGAAGCAGCAGCAGCAGCAGTAAAAGCAGCAGCAAAAGCAGCAGCAGCAACAGCAGCAGCAGCAAAAGCAGCAGCAGGAGCAAGCAGCAGCAGCAGCAGCAGCAGCAGCAAAAGCAGCAGCAG
>JARKHS020005296.1:120000-125000 GCA_030143305.2 Amblyomma americanum | reverse complement strand
AAGCAGCAGCAGCAACAGTAAAAGCAGCAGCCAAAACAGCAGCAGCAGCAAGAGCAGCAGCAAAGGCAGCAGCAAAAGCAGCAGCAGCAGCAGCAGCAGCAAAATCAGCAGCAGCAGCACCAGCAGCAAAAGCAGCAGCAGCAGCACCAGCAGCAGCAAAAGCAGCAGCAGCACCAGCAGCAGCAGCAAAAGCAGCAGCAAAAGCAGCAGCAGCAGCAAATTCAGCAGCAGCAGCAGCAGCAAAATCAGCAGCAGCAGCAGCAAAATCAGCAGCAGCAGCAAAATCATCAGCAGCAGCAGAAAAGCAGCAGCAGCAGCAGCAAAAGCAGCAGCAGCAGCAGCAAAAGCAGCAGGCAGCAGCAGCAAAAGAAGCAGCAAAAGCAGCAGCAGCAGCAGCAAAAGCAGCAGCAGCAGCAAAAGCAGCAGCAGCAGCAGCAAAATCAGCAGCAGCAGCAGCAAAATCAGCAGCAGCAGCAGCAGCAGCTGCAAAAGCAGCAGCAGCAGCAAAAGCAGCAGCAAAAGCAGCAGCAGCAGCAGCAAAAGCAGCAGCAGCAGCAAAATCAGCAGCAGCAGCAGCAGCAAAATCAGCAGCAGCAGCAGCAGCAAAAGCAGCAGCAGCAGCAGCAAAAGCAGCAGCAGCAGCAGCCAAAATCAGCAGCAGCAGCAGCAGCATAAGCAGCAGCAGCAGCAGCAGCAAAAGCAGCAGCAGCAGCAGCATAAGCAGCAGCAGCAGCAGCAGCAGCAGCAGCAGCAGCAAAACCAGCAGCAGCAGCAGCAGCAAAAGCAGCAGCAGCAGCAAAAGCAGCAGCAAAAGCAGCAGCAGCACGAGCAGCAAAAGCAGCAGCAGCAGCAGCAACAGTAAAAGCAGCAGCAAAAGCAGCAGCAGCAACAGTAAAAGCAGCAGCAAAAGCAGCAGCAGCAGAAGCAGCAGCAGCAGCACCAGCAGCAGCAAAAGCAGCAGCAGCAGTAAAAGCAGCAGCAGCAGCACCAGCAGCAAAAGCAGCAGCAGCAGCAGCAGCAAAAGCAGCAGCAGCAGCAGCAGCAGCAGCAAAAGCAGCAGCAGCAGCAAAAGCAGCAGCAAAAGCAGCAGCAGCAACAGTAAAAGCAGCAGCAAAAGCAGCAGCAGCAGCAACAGTAAAAGCAGCAGCAAAAGCAGCAGCTGCAGCAGCAGCAGCAGCAGCAGCAGCAAAAGCAGCAGCAGCAGCAAAAGCAGCAGCAGCAGAACCAGCAGCAAAAACAGCAGCAGCAGCATAAGCAGCAGCAGCAGCAGCAGCAGCAGCAGCAGCAGCAGCAGCAGCAGCAAAAACAGCAGCAGCAGCAAAAGCAGCAGCAAAAGCAGCAGCAGCAACAGTAAAAGCAGCAGCAAAAGCAGCAGCAGCAGCAAAGGCAGCAGCAGCAGCAGCAGCAAAAGCAGCAGCAAAAGCAGCAGCAGCAGAAGCAGCAGCAGCAGCAGCAGCAGCAGCAAAAGCAGCAGCAAAAGCAGCAGCAGCAGCAGCAAAAGCAGCAGCAGCAGCAAAAGCAGCAGCAGCAGCAAAAGCAGCAGCAGCAGCAAAGGCAGCAGCAGCAGCAGCAGCAGAAGCAGCAGCAGCAGCAGCAAAAGCAGCAGCAAAAGCAGCAGCAGCAGAAGCAGCAGCAGCAGCACCAGCAAAAGCAGCAGCAGCAGCAGCAAAAGCAGCAGCAGCAGCAGCAGCAGCAAAAGCAGCAGCAGCAGCAGCACCAGCAGCAAAAGCAGCAGCACAGGAGCAAAAGCAGCAGCAGCAGCAGCAGCAGCAAAAGCAGCAGCAGCAGCACCAGCAGCAGCAGCAGCAGCAAAAGCAGCAGCAAAAGCAGCAGCAGCAGCAGCAGCAAAAGCAGCAGCAGCAGCAGCAAAATCAGCAGCAGCAGCAGCAGCAAAAGCAGCAGCAGCAGCACCAGCAGCAGCAAAAGCAGCAGCAGCAGCACCAGCAGCAGCAAAAGCAGCAGCAGCAGCAGCAAAAGCAGCAGCAAAAGCAGCAGCAGCAGCAGAAGCAGCAGCAGCAGCACCAGCAGCAGCAAAAGCAGCAGCAGCAGCAAAAGCAGCAGCAGCAGCACCAGCAGCGAAAGCAGCAGAACCAGCAGCAAAAGCAGCAGCAGCAGCAGCAGCAGCAAAAGCAGCAGCAGCAGCAGCAAAAGCAGCAGCAGCAGCACCAGAAGCAGCAGCAGCAGCAAAAGCAGCAGCAAAAGCAGCAGCAGCAAAAGCAGCAGCAGCAGCAGCAACAGTAAAAGCAGCAGCAAAAGTAGCAGCAGCAGCAGCAACAGTAAAAGCAGCAGCAAAAGCAGCAGCAGCTGCAGCAGCAGCAGCAGCAAAAGCAGCAGCAGCAGCAGCAAAAGCAGCAGCAGCAGCAGCAGCAGCAGCAAAAGCAGCAGCAGCAGCAGCAGCAGCAGCAAAAACAGCAGCAGCAGCAAGAGCAGCAGCAAAAGCAGCAGCAGCAACAGTAAAAGCAGCAGCCAAAACAGCAGCAGCAGCAAGAGCAGCAGCAAAGGCAGCAGCAAAAGCAGCAGCAGCAGCAGCAGCAGCAGCAAAATCAGCAGCAGCACCAGCAGCAAAAGCAGCAGCAGCAGCACCAGCAGCAGCAAAAGCAGCAGCAGCACCAGCAGCAGCAGCAAAAGCAGCAGCAAAAGCAGCAGCAAAAGCAGCAGCAGCAGCAGCAAATTCAGCAGCAGCAGCAGCAGCAAAATCAGCAGCAGCAGCAGCAAAATCAGCAGCAGCAGCAGCAAAATCAGCAGCAGCAGCAGAAAAGCAGCAGCAGCAGCAGCAAAAGCAGCAGCAGCAGCAGCAGCAAAAGCAGCAGCAGCAGCAGCAGCAAAAGAAGCAGCAAAAGCAGCAGCAGCAGCAGCAAAAGCAGCAGCAGCAGCAAAAGCAGCAGCAGCAGCAGCAAAATCAGCAGCAGCAGCAGCAAAATCAGCAGCAGCAGCAGCAGCAGCAGCAGCAGCTGCAAAAGCAGCAGCAGCAGCAAAAGCAGCAGCAGCAGCAAAAGCAGCAGCAAAAGCAGCAGCAGCAGCAGCAAAAGCAGCAGCAGCAGCAAAATCAGCAGCAGCAGCAGCAGCAAAATCAGCAGCAGCAGCAGCAGCAAAAGCAGCAGCAGCAGCAGCATAAGCAGCAGCAGCAGCCAAAATCAGCAGCAGCAGCAGCAGCATAAGCAGCAGCAGCAGCAGCAGCAAAAGCAGCAGCAGCAGCAGCATAAGCAGCAGCAGCAGCAAGCAGCAGCAGCAGCAGCAGCAAAAGCAGCAGCAGCAGCAAAAGCAGCAGCAAAAGCAGCAGCAGCACGAGCAGCAAAAGCAGCAGCAGCAACAGTAAAAGCAGCAGCAAGAGCAGCAGCAGCAGAAGCAGCAGCAGCAGCACCAGCAGCAGCAAAAGCAGCAGCAGCAGTAAAAGCAGCAGCAGCAGCACCAGCAGCAAAAGCAGCAGCAGCAGCAGCAGCAAAAGCAGCAGCAGCAGCAGCAGCAGCAGCAAAAGCAGCAGCAGCAGCAAAAGCAGCAGCAAAAGCAGCAGCAGCAACAGTAAAAGCAGCAGCAAAAGCAGCAGCAGCAGCAACAGTAAAAGCAGCAGCAAAAGCAGCAGCTGCAGCAGCAGCAGCAGCAGCAGCAAAAGCAGCAGCAGCAAAAGCAGCAGCAGCAGCACCAGCAGCAAAAACAGCAGCAGCAGCATAAGCAGCAGCAGCAGCAGCAGCAGCAGCAGCAAAAACAGCAGCAGCAGCAAAAGCAGCAGCAAAAGCAGTAGCAGCAACAGTAAAAGCAGCAGCAAAAGCAGCAGCAGCAGCAAAGGCAGCAGCAGCAGCAGCAGAAGCAGCAGCAGCAGCAGCAAAAGCAGCAGCAAAAGCAGCAGCAGCAGAAGCAGCAGCAGCAGCAGCAGCAGCAGCAAAAGCAGCAGCAAAAGCAGCAGCAGCAGCAGCAAAAGCAGCAGCAGCAGCAAAAGCAGCAGCAGCAGCAAAAGCAGCAGCAGCAGCAAAGGCAGCAACAGCAGCAGCAGCAGAAGCAGCAGCAGCAGCAAAAGCAGCAGCAAAAGCAGCAGCAGCAGAAGCAGCAGCAGCAGCACCAGCAAAAGCAGCAGCAGCAGCAGCAAAAGCAGCAGCAGCAGCAGCAGCAAAAGCAGCAGCAGCAGCAGCACCAGCAGCAAAAGCAGCAGCACCAGGAGCAAAAGCAGCAGCAGCAGCAGCAGCAGCAGCAAAAGCAGCAGCAGCAGCACCAGCAGCAGCAGCAGCAAAAGCAGCAGCAAAAGCAGCAGCAGCAAAAGCAGCAGCAGCAGCAACAGTAAAAGCAGCAGCAAAACCAGCAGCAGCAGCAGCAACAGTAAAAGCAGCAGCAAAAGCAGCAGCTGCAGCAGCAGCAGCAGCAGCAGCAAAAGCAGCAGCAGCAGCAGCAAAAGCAGCAGCAGCAGCACCAGCAGCAAAAGCAGCAGCACCAGCAAAAACAGCAGCAGCAGCAGCATAAGCAGCAGCAGCAGCAGCAAAAGCAGCAGCAGCAGCAGCAGCAAAAACAGCAGCAGCAGCAAGAGCAGCAGCAAAAGCAGCAGCAGCAACAGTAAAAGCAGCAGCAAAAGCAGCAGCAGCAGCAAAAGCAGCAGCAGCAGCAGCAGCAGCAGCAAAATCAGCAGCAGCAGCAGAGGCTGCAAAAGCAGCAGCAGCAGCAGCAAAAGCAGCAGCAGCAGCATAAGCAGCAGCAGCAGCAGCAAAATCAGCAGAAGCAGCAGCAAAATCAGCAGCAGCAGCAGCAGCAAAAGCAGCAGCAGCAGCATAAGCAGCAGCAGCAGCAAAATCAGCAGCAGCAGCAAAAGCAGCAGCAGCAGCAAAAGCAGCAGCAGCAGCAGCAGCAGCAAAAGCAGTAGCAGCAGCAGCAAAAGCAGCAGCAGCAGCAGCAAAGGCAGCAGCAGCAGCAAAAGCAGCAGCAGCAGCAAAAGCAGCAGCAGCAGCAGCAGCAGCAAAAGAAGCAGCAGCAGTAGCAAAAGCAGCAGCATCAGCAGCAGCAGCAGCAGCAAAAGCAGC
>JARKHS020005296.1:110000-112500 GCA_030143305.2 Amblyomma americanum | reverse complement strand
GCAGCAGCAGCAGCATAAGCAGCAGCAGCAGCAGCAGCAAAATCAGCAGAAGCAGCAGCAAAATCAGCAGCAGCAGCAGCAGCAAAAGCAGCAGCAGCAGCAAAAGCAGCAGCAGCAGCAAAATCAGCAGCAGCAGCAAAAGCAGCAGCAGCAGCAGCAAAAGCAGCAGCAGCAGCAGCAGCAGACAGCAAAAGCAGTAGCAGCAGCAGCAAAAGCAGCAGCAGCAGCAGCAAAGGCAGCAGCAGCAGCAAAAGCAGCAGCAGCAGCAGCAAAAGCAGCAGCAGCAGCAGCAGCAGCAGCAAAAGAAGCAGCAGCAGTAGCAAAAGCAGCAGCAGCAGCAGCAGCAGCAGCAAAAGCAGCAGCAGCAAAAGCAGCAACAGCAGCAGCAGCAGTAGCAAAAGCAGCAGCAGCAGCAGCAAAAGCAGCAGCAGCAGCAGCAGCAAAAGCAGCAGCAGCAGCAGCAAAAGCAGCAGCAGCAGCAATAACAGCAGCAGCAGCATAAGCAGCAGCAGCAGCAGCAGCAGCAGCAGCAGCAGCAGCAGCAGCAGCAGCAAAAGCAGCAGCAGCAGCAGCAGCAGCAGCAAATCAGCAACAGCAGCAAAAGCAGCAGCAGCAGCATAAGCAGCAGCAGCAGCAGCAAAAGCAGCAGCAGCAGCAGCAGCAAAAGCAGTAGCAGCAGCACTAAGCAGCAGCAGCAGCAGCAGCATAAGCAGCAGCAGCAAAAGCAGCAGCAGCAGCAAAAGCAGCAGCAGCAAAAGCAGCAGCAGCAGCAGCAAAAGCAGCAGCAGCAGCAAAACAAGCAGCAGCAGTAGCAAAAGCAGCAGCAGCAGCAGCAGTAGCAAAAGCAGCAGCAGCAGCAGCAGCAAAGGCAGCAGCAGCAGCAGCAGCAAAAGCAGCAGCAGCAGCAGCAAAAACAGCAGCAGCAGCATAAGCAGCAGCAGCAGCAGCAGCAGCAGCAGCAGCAGCAGCAGCAGCAGCAAAAGCAGCAGCAGCAGCCAAAACTGCAGCTGCAGCAGAAGCAGCAGCAGCAGCAGCAGCAGCAGCAGCAGCAGCAGCAGCAGCAGCAGCAGCAGCAGCAGCAGCAGCAGCAGCAGCAGCAGCAGCAGCAGCAGCAGCAAAAGCAGCAGCAGCAGCAGCAGCAAAAACTGCAGCAGCAGCAGAAGCAGCAGCAAAAGCAGCAGCAGCAACAGTAAAAGCAGCAGCAAAAGCAGCAGCAGCAGCAAAAGCAGCAGCAGCAGCACCAGAAGCAGCAGCAGCAGCAAAAGCAGCAGCAAAAGCAGCAGCAACAGTAAAAGAAGCAGCAAAAGCAGCAGCAGCAGCAGCAGCGACAGTAAAAGCAGCAGCAAAAGCAGCAGCAGCTGCAGCAGCAGCAGCAGCAAAAGCAGCAGCAGCAGCAGCAAAAGCAGCAGCAGCAGCAGCAGCAGCAGCAAGAGCAGCAGCAAAAGCAGCAGCAGCAACAGTAAAAGCAGCAGCCAAAACAGCAGCAGCAGCAAGAGCAGAGCAAAGGCAGCAGCAAAAGCAGCAGCAGCAGCAGCAAAATCAGCAGCAGCAGCACCAGCAGCAAAAGCAGCAGCAGCAGCACCAGCAGCAGCAAAAGCAGCAGAAGCACCAGCAGCAGCAGCAAAAGCAGCAGCAAAAGCAGCAGCAAAAGCAGCAGCAGCAGCAGCAGCAAATTCAGCAGCAGCAGCAGCAGCAGCAAAATCAGCAGCAGCAGCAGCAAAATCAGCAGCAGCAGCAGCAAAATCAGCAGCAGCAGCAGCAAAATCAGCAGCAGCAGCAGCAAAAGCAGCAGCAGCAGCAGCAGCAAAAGAAGCAGCAAAAGCAGCAGCAGCAGCAGCAAAAGCAGCAGCAGGAGCAAAACCAGCAGCAGCAGCAGCAGCAAAATCAGCAGCAGCAGCAGCAAAATCAGCAGCAGCAGCAAGCAGCAGCAGCAGCAAAAGCAGCAGCAGCAGCAAAAGCAGCAGCAAAAGCAGCAGCAAAAGCAGCAGCAGCAGCAGCAAAAGCAGCAGCAGCAGCAAAATCAGCAGCAGCAGCAGCAAAATCAGCAGCAGCAGCAGCAGCAAAAGCAGCAGCAGCAGCAGCAGCAAAGCAGCAGCAGCAGCAGCAGCAAAAGCAGCAGCAGCAGCATAAGCAGCAGCAGCAGCAGCCAAAATCAGCAGCAGCAGCAAAAGCAGCAGCAGCAGCATAAGCAGCAGCAGCAGCAGCAGCAGCGAGCAGCAAAAGCAGCAGCAGCAGCAGCATAAGCAGCAGCAGCAGCAAAAGCAGCAGCAGCAGCAGCAGCAAAAGCAGCAGCAGCAGCAGCAGCAGCAAAGCAGCAGCAGCAGCAGCAAAAGCAGCAGCAAAAGCAGCAGCAGCACGAGCAGCAAAAGCAGCAGCAGCAGCAACAGTAAAAGCAGCAGCAAAAGCAGCAGCAGCAGCAGCAAGAGTAAAAGCAGCAGCAAAAGCAGCAGCAGCAGAAGCAGCAGCAGCAGCACCAGCAGCAGCAAAAGCAGCAGCAGCA
>JARKHS020005296.1:92500-102500 GCA_030143305.2 Amblyomma americanum | reverse complement strand
GCAGCACCAGCAAAAGCAGCAGCAGCAGCAAAAGCAGCAGCAGCAGCAGCAGCAAAAGCAGCAGCAGCAGCAGCACCAGCAGCAAAAGCAGCAGCACCAGGAGCAAAAGCAGCAGCAGCAGCAGCAAAAGCAGCAGCAGCAGCAGCAGCAGCAAAAGCAGCACCAGCAGCACCAGCAGCAGGAGCAGCAGCAAAAGCAGCAGCAAAAGCAGCAGCAGCAGCAGCAGCAACAGTAAAAGCAGCAGCAAAAGCAGCAGGAGCAGCAGCAACAGTAAAAGCAACAGCAAAAGCAGCAGCTGCAGCAGCAGCAGCAGCAGCAAAAGCAGCAGCAGCAGCAGCAGCAGCAAAAGCAGCAGCAGCAGCAAAAACAGCAGCAGCAGCAGCATAAGCAGCAGCAGCAGCAGCAAAAGCAGCAGCAGCAGCAGCAAAAACAGCAGCAGCAGCAAGAGCAGCAGCAAAAGCAGCAGCAGCAACAGTAAAAGCAGCAGCAAAAGCAGCAGCAGCAGCAGCAGCAAAATCAGCAGCAGCAGCAGAGGCTGCAAAAGCAGCAGCAGCAGCAGCAGCAGCAGCAGCAGCTGCTGCAAAAGCAGCAGCAGCAGCAAAAGCAGCAGCAGCAGCAAAAGCAGCAGCAGCAGCAGCAGCAAAAGCAGCAGAAGCAGCAGCAAAATCAGCAGCAGCAGCAGCAAAAGCAGCAGCAGCAGCATAAGCAGCAGCAGCAGCAGCAAAATCAGCAGCAGCAGCAAAAGCAGCAGCAGCAGCATAAGCAGCAGCAGCAGCAAAAGCAGCAGCAGCAGCAGCAAAAGCAGTAGCAGCAGCAGCAAAAGCAGCAGCAGCAGCAGCAAAGGCAGCAGCAGCAGCAGCAGCATAAGCAGCAGCAGCAGCAAAAGCAGCAGCAAAAGCAGCAGCAGCAGCAGCACCAAAAGCAGCAGCAGCAGCAGCAAAAGAAGCAGCAGCAGCAGCAGCAGCAAAAGAAGCAGCAGCAGTAGCAAAAGCAGCAGCAGCAGCAGCAAAAGCAGCAACAGCAGCAGCAGCAGTAGCAAAAGCAGCAGCAGCAGCAGCAAAAGCAGCAGCAGCAGCAAAAGCAGCAAAAGCAGCAGCAGCACCAGCAGCAGCAAAAGCAGCAGCAGCAGCACCAGCAGCAGCAGCAGCAGCAGCAGCAGCAGCAAAAGCAGCAGCAAAAGCAGCAGCAGCAGCAGCACCAGCAGCAGCTAAAGCAGCAGCAGCAGCAAAAGCAGCAGCAGCAAACGCAGCAGCAGCAGCAGCAAAATCAGCAGCAGCAGCAGCAGCAGCAGCAGCAAAAGCAGCAGCAGCAGCAGCAAAAGCAGCAGCAAAAGCACCAGCAGCAAAAGCAGCAGCAGCACCAGCAGCAGCAAAAGCAGCAGCAGCAGCACCAGCAGCAGCAGCAGCAGCAGCAGCAAAAGCAGCAGCAAAAGCAGCAGCAGCAGCACCAGCAGCAGCTAAAGCAGCAGCAGCAGCAGCAAAAGCAGCAGCAGCAGCAAACGCAGCACCAGCAGCAGCAAAAGCAGCAGCAGCAGCACCAGCAGCAGCAAAAGCAGCAGCAGCAGCAGCAGCAGCAAAAGCAGCAGCAAAAGCAGCAGCAGCAGCAGCAGCAGCAAAGGCAGCAGCAGCAGCAGCAAAAGCAGCAGCAGCAGCAGCAAAAGCAGCAGCAGCAGCAAAAACAGCAGCAGCAGCACTAGCAGCAGCAGCAGCAGCAGCAGCAGCAGCAGCAGCAGCAGCAGCAGCAAAAGCAGCAGCAGCAGCAGCAGCAAAAACTGCAGCAGCAGCAGAAGCAGCAGCAAAAGCAGCAGCAGCAGCAGCAAAAGCAGCAGCAAAAGCAGCAGTAGCAGCACCAGCAGCAGCTAAAGCAGCAGCAGCAGCAAAAGCAGCAGCAGCAGCAAACGCAGCAGCAGCAGCAGCAAAATCAGCAGCAGCAGCAGCAGCAAAAGCAGCAGCAGCAGCAGCAGCAGCAGCAAAATCAGCAGCAGCAGCACCAGCAGCAAAAGCAGCAGCAGCACCAGCAGCAGCAAAAGCAGCAGCAGCAGCACCAGCACCAGCAGCAGCAGCAGCAGCAGCAAAAGCAGCAGCAAAAGCAGCAGCAGCAGCACCAGCAGCAGCTAAAGCAGCAGCAGCAGCAGCAAAAGCAGCAGCAGCAGCAAACGCAGCACCAGCAGCAGCAAAAGCAGCAGCAGCAGCACCAGCAGCAGCAAAAGCAGCAGCAGCAGCAGCAGCAGCAGCAGCAAAAGCAGCAGCAAAAGCAGCAGCAGCAGCACCAGCAGCAGCAAAAGCAGCAGCAGCAAAAGCAGCAGCAGCAGCAGCAAAAGCAGCAGCAGCAGCAGCACCAGCAGCAAAAGCAGCAGAACCAGCAGCAAAAGCAGCAGCAGCAGCAGCAAAAGCAGCAGCAGCAGCAGCAGCAAAACCAGCAGAAGCAGCACCAGCAGCAGCAGCAGCAGCAAAAGCAGCAGCAAAAGCAGCAGCGGCAAAAGCAGCAGCAGCAGCAACAGTAAAAGCAGCAGGAAAAGCAGCAGCAGCTGCAGCAGCAGCAGCAAAAGCAGCAGCAGCAGCAGCAGCAAAAGCAGCTGCAGCAGCAGCAGCAGCAGCAGCTAGCACCAGCAGCAGCAAAAGCAGCAGCAAAAGCAGTAGCAGCAGCAGCAGCAAAAGCAGCAGCAGCAGCAGCAGCAAAATCAGCAGCAGCAGCACCAGCAGCAAAAGCAGCAGCAGCAGCACCAGCAGCAGCAAAAGCAGCAGCAGCACCAGCAGCAGCAGCAGCAGCAGCAGCAGCAGCAAAAGCAGCAGCAAAAGCAGCAGCAAAAGCAGCAGCAGCAGCAGCAAATTCAGCAGCAGCAGCAGCAAAATCAGCAGCAGCAGCAAAATCAGCAGCAGCAGCAGCAGCAAAATCAGCAGCAGCAGCAGCAGCAAAAGCAGCAGCAGCAGCAGCAAAAGCAGCAGCAGCAGCAGCAAAAGCAGCAGCAAAAGAAGCAGCAAAAGCAGCAGCAGCAGCAGCAGCAAAAGCAGCAGCAGCAGCAGCAGCAAAATCAGCAGCAGCAGCAGCAGCAGCAGCAAAATCTGCAGCAGCAGCAGCAAAATCAGCAGCAGCAGCAGCAGCAGCAGCAGCAGCAGCTGCAAAAGCAGCAGCAGCAGCAGCAAAAGCAGCAGCAGCAGCAAAAGCAGCAGCAAAAGCAGCAGCAGCAGCAGCAAAAGCAGCAGCAGCAGCAAAATCAGCAGCAGCAGCAGCAGCAAATCAGCAGCAGCAGTAGCAGCAAAAGCAGCAGCAGCAGCAGCAGCAAAAGCAGCAGCAGCAGCATAAGCAGCAGCAGCAGCAGCAGCAGCAGCAGCAAAAGCAGCAGCAGCAGCAGCAAAAGCAGCAGCAGCAGTAGCAAAAGCAGCAGCAGCAGCAGCAGCAGCAAAAGCAGCAGCAGCAAAAGCAGCAACAGCAGCAGTAGCAAAAGCAGCAGCAGCAGCAGCAGCAAAAGCAGCAGCAGCAGCAGCAGCAAAAGCAGCAGCAGCAAAAACAGCAGCAGCAGCATAAGCAGCAGCAGCAGCAGCAAAAGCAGCAGCAGCAGCAAAAACAGCAGCAGCAGCAGAAGCAGCAGCAAAAGCAGCAGCAGCAACAGTAAAAGCAGCAGCAAAAGCAGCAGCAGCAGCAGCAAAAGCAGCAGCAGCAGCAAAATTAGCAGCAGCAGCACCAGCAGCAAAGGCAGCAGCAGCAGCACCAGCAGCAGCAAAAGCAGCAGCAGCAGCACCAGCAGCAGCAAAAGCAGCAGCAGCAGCAGCAGCAAAAGCAGCAGCAAAAGCAGCAGCAGCAGCAGCAAAAGCAGCAGCAGCAGCACCAGCAGCAAAAGCAGCAGCAGCAGCACCAGCAGCAGCAAAAGCAGCAGCAGCAGCACCAGCAGCAGCAAAAGCAGCAGCAGCAGCAGCAGCAGCAAAAGCAGCAGCAAAAGCAGCAGCAGCAGCAAAAGCAGCAGCAGCAGCAGCAGCAGCAGCAAAAGCAAAAGCAGCAGCAGCAGCAGCAGAAGCAGCAGCAGCAGCACCAGCAGCAGCAAAAGCAGCAGCAGCAGCAAAAGCAGCAGCAGCAGCAGCAAAAGCAGCAGCAGCAGCACCAGCAGCAAAAGCAGCAGCAGCAGCAGCAAAAGCAGCAGCAGCAGCAGCAGCAGCAGCAAAATCAGCAGCAGCAGCAGCAGCAAAATCAGCAGCAGCAGCAGCAGCAAAAGCAGCAGCAGCAGCAGCAGCAAAAGCAGCAGCAGCAGCAGCAGCAGCAGCAAAAGAAGCAGCAAAAGCAGCAGCAGCAGCAAAAGCAGCAGCAGCAGCAGCAAAATCAGCAGCAGCAGCAGAGGCTGCAAAAGCAGCAGCAGCAGCAGCAGCAGCTGCAAAAGCATCAGCAGCAGCAGCAGCAAAAGCAGCAGCAGCAGCAGCAAAAGCAGCAGCAGCAGCACCAGCAGCAAAAGCAGCAGCAGCAGCAGCAGCAGCAAAAGCAGCAGCAAAATCATCAGCAGCAGCAGCAGCAAAAGCAGCAGCAGCAGCATAAGCAGCAGCAGCAAAATCAGCAGCAGCAGCAAAAGCAGCAGCAGCAGCAAAAGCAGCAGCAGCAGCAGCAGCAGCAAAAGCAGCAGCAGCAGCATAAGCAGCAGCAGCAAAATCAGCAGCAGCAGCAAAAGCAGCAGCAGCAGCAAAAGCAGCAGCAGCAGCAGCAGCAGCAAAAGCAGCAGCAGTAGTAGCAAAAGCAGCAGCAGCAGCAGCAGCAAAAGCAGCAGCAGCAAAAGCAGCAACAGCAGCAGCAGCAGTAGCAAAAGCAGCAGCAGCAGCAGCAAAAGCAGCAGCAGCAGCAGCAAAAGCAGCAGCAGCAGCAGCAGCAGCAAAAGCAGCAGCAGCAGCAAAAACAGCAGCAGCAGCAAAAATAGCAGCAGCAGCATAAGCAGCAGCAGCAGCAGCAAAGCAGCAGCAGCAGCAGCGGCAAAAACAGCAGCAACAGCAGAAGCAGCAGCAAAAGCAGCAGCAGCAACAGTAAAAGCAGCAGCAAAATCAGCAGCAGCAGCACCAGCAGCAAAAGCAGCAGCAGCAGCACCAGCAGCACTAAAAGCAGCAGCAGCAGAACAAGCAGCAGCAAAAGCAGCAGCAGCAGCAGCAAAAGCAGCAGCAAAAGCAGCAGCAAAAGCAGCAGCAGCAGCAAAAGCAGCAGCAGCAGCACCAGCAGCAGCTAAAGCAGCAGCAGCAGCAGCAAAAGCAGCAGCAGCAAAAGCAGCAGCAGCAGCAGCAAAATCACCAGCAGCAGCAGCAAAAGCAGCAGCAGCAGAACCATCAGCAGCAAAAGCAGCAGCAGCAGCACCAGCAGCAGCAAAAGCAGCAGCAGCAGCAGCAGCAGCAAAAGCAGCAGCAGCAGCAGCAGAAGCAGCAGCACCAGCAGCAGCAAAAGCAGCAGCAGCAGCAAAAGCAGCAGCAGCAGCAGCAAAAGCAGCAGCAGCAGCACCAGCAGCAAAAGCAGCAGCACCAGCAGCAAAAGCAGCAGCAGCAGCAGCAGCAAAAGCAGCAGCAGCAGCAGCAGCAGCGCAGCAGCAGGAGCAGCAGCAGCAGCAAAAGCAGCAGCAGCAGCAGCACCAGCAGCAGCAGCAGCAAAAGCAGCAGCAGCAGCAGCAGCAAAAGCAGCAGCAGTAGTAGCAAAAGCAGCAGCAGCAGCAGCAGCAAAAGCAGCAGCAGCAAAAGCAGCAACAGCAGCAGCAGCAGTAGCAAAAGCAGCAGCAGCAGCAGCAGCAGCAGCAAAAGCAGCAGCAGCAGCAGCAGCAAAAGCAGCAGCAGCAGCAAAAACAGCAGCAGCAGCAAAAATAGCAGCAGCAGCATAAGCAGCAGCAGCAGCAGCAAAAGCAGCAGCAGCAGCGGCAAAAACAGCAGCAGCAGCAGAAGCAGCAGCAAAAGCAGCAGCAGCAACAGTAAAAGCAGCAGCAAAATCAGCAGCAGCAGCACCAGCAGCAAAAGCAGCACCAGCAGCACCAGCAGCACTAAAAGCAGCAGCAGCAAAAGCAGCAGCAGCAGCAGCAAAAGCAGCAGCAGCAGCAGCAAAAGCAGCAGCAGCAGCAGCAAAAGCAGCAGCAAAAGCAGCAGCAAAAGCAGCAGCAGCAGCAAAAGCAGCAGCAGCAGCACCAGCAGCAGCTAAAGCAGCAGCAGCAGCAGCAAAAGCAGCAGCAGCAAAAGCAGCAGCAGCAGAACCAGCAGCAGCAAAAGCAGCAGCAGCAGCACCAGCAGCAGCAAAAGCAGCAGCAGCAGCAGCAGCAGCAGCAAAAGCAGCAGCAGCAGCAGCAGAAGCAGCAGCAGCACCAGCAGCAGCAAAAGCAGCAGCAGCAGCAAAAGCAGCAGCAGCAGCAGCAAAAGCAGCAGCAGCAGCACCAGCAGCAAAAGCAGCAGCACCAGCAGCAAAAGCAGCAGCAGCAGCAGCAGCAAAAGCAGCAGCAGCAGCAGCAGCAGCGCAGCAGCAGGAGCAGCAGCAGCAGCAAAAGCAGCAGCAGCAGCACCAGCAGCAGCAGCAGCAAAAGCAGCAGCAGCAGCAGCAACAGTAAAAGCAGCAGCAAAAGCAGCAGCAGCAGCAAAAGCAGCAGCAAAAGCAGCAGCAGCAGCACCAGCAGCAGCTAAAGCAGCAGCAGCAGCAAAAGCAGCAGCAGCAGCAGCAAAATCAGCAGCAGCAGCAGCAAAAGCAGCAGCAGCAGCACCAGCAGCAGCAAAAGCAGCAGCAGCAGCACCAGCAGCAGCAAAAGCAGCAGCAGCAGCAAAAGCAGCAGCAGCAGCAAATGCAGCAGCAGCAGCACCAGCAGCAAAAGCAGCAGCACCAGAAGCAAAAGCAGCAGCAGCAGCAGCAGCAAAAGCAGCAGCAGCAGCAAAAGCAGCAGCAGCAAAATCAGCAGCAGCAGCACCAGCAGCAAAAGCAGCAGCAGCAGCACCAGCAGCAGCAGCACCAGCAGCAGCAAAAGCAGCAGCAGCAGCAGCAGCAAAAGCAGCAGCAAAAGCAGAAGCAGCAGCAGCAGCAGTAGCAAAAGCAGCAGCAGCAGCAGCAGCAGCAAAAGCAGCAGCAGCAGCAAAAACAGCAGCAGCAGGAAAAACAGCAGCAGCAGCATAAGCAGCAGCAGCAGCAGCAAATGCAGCAGCAGCAGCAGCAGCAGCAGCAGCAAAACAGCAGCAGCAGCAGAAGCAGCAGCAAAAGCAGCAGCAGCAACAGTAAAAGCAGCAGCAAAAGCAGCAGCAGCAGCAAAAGCAGCAGCAGCAGCAGCAGCAAAAGCAGCAGCAGTAGCAGCAAAATCAGCAGCAGCAGCACCAGCAGCAAAAGCAGCAGCAGCAGCACTGGCAGCAGCAAAAGCAGCAGCAGCACCAGCAGCAGCAAAAGCAGCAGCAGCAGCAAAAGCAGCAGCAAAAGCAGCACCAAAAGCAGCAGCAGCAGCAGCAGCAAAAGCAGCAGCAGCAGCACCAGCAGCAGCTAAAGCAGCAGCAGCAGCAAAAGCAGCAGCAGCAAAAGCAGCAGCAGCAGCAGCAAAATCAGCAGCAGCAGCAGCAAAAGCAGCAGCAGCAGCACCAGCAGCAGCAAAAGCAGCAGCAGCAGCAGCAGCAGCAAAAGCAGCAGCAAAAGCAGCAGCAGCAGCAGCAGAAGCAGCAGCAGCAGAAGCAGCAGCAGCAGCACCAGCAGCAGCAAAAGCAGCAGCAGCAGCAGCAAAAGCAACAGCAGCAAAAGCAGCAGCACCAGCAGCAAAAGCAGCAGCAGCAGCAGCAAAAGCAGCAGCAGCACCACCACCAGCAGCAGCAGCAGCAGCAAAAGCAGCAGCAAAAGCAGCAGCAGCAGCAGCAGCAAAAGCAGCAGCAGCAACAGTAAAAGCAGCAGCAAAAGCAGCAGCAGCAGCAGCAGCAGCAGCAGCAGCAAAAGCAGCAGCAAAAGCAGCAGCAGCAGCAGCAAAAGCAGCAGCAGCAGCACCAGCAGCAGCAAAAGCAGCAGCAAAAGCAGAAGCAGCAGCAGCAGCAGCAGCAAAAGCAGCAGCAGCAGCAAAAACAGCAGCAGCAGCAAAAACAGCAGCAGCAGCAAAGCAGCAGCAGCAGCAGCAAAGCAGCAGCAGCAGCAGCAGCAACAGCAGCAAAAGCAGCAGCAGCAGCAGAAGCAGCAGCAAAAGCAGCAGCAGCAACAGCAAAAGCAGCAGCAAAAGCAGCAGCAAAAGCAGCAGCAGCAGCAGCAGCAAAAGCAGCAGCAGTAGCAGCAAAAGCAGCAGCAGCAGCACTAGCAGCAGCAAAAGCAGCAGCAGCACCAGCAGCAGCAAAAGCAGCAGCAGCACCAGCAGCAAAAGCAGCAGCAAAAGCAGCAGCAAAAGCAGCAGCAGCAGCAGCAAAAGCAGCAGCAGCAGCATCAGCAGCAGCAAAGCAGCAGCAGCAGCAAAAGCAGCAGCAGCAGCAAAAGCAGCAGCAGCAAAATCAGCAGCAGCAGCAGCAAAAGCAGCAGCAGCACCAGCAGCAGCAAAAGCAGCAGCAGCAGCACCAGCAGCAGCAAAAGCAGCAGCAGCAGCAGCAAAAGCAGCAGCAAAAGCAGCAGCAGCAGCAGCAAAAGCAGCAGCAGCAGCCAGCAGCAAAAGCAGCAGCAGCAGCACCAGCAGCAGCAAAAGCAGCAGCAGCAGCACCAGCAGCAGCAAAAGCAGCAGCAGCAGCAGCAGCAAAAGCAGCAGCAAAAGCAGCAGCAGCAGCAGCAAAAGCAGCAGCAGCAGCAAAAGCAAAAGCAGCAGCAGCAGCAGCAGCAGAAGCAGCAGCAGCAGCACCAGCAGCAGCAAAAGCAGCAGCAGCAGCAAAAGCAGCAGCAGCAGCAGCAAAAGCAGCAGCAGCAGCACCAGCAGCAAAAGCAGCAGCAGCAGCAGCAAAAGCAGCAGCAGCAGCAGCAAAAGCAGCAGCAGCAGCAGCAGCAGCAGCAGCAGCAGCAGCAAAAGCAGCAGCAAAAGCAGCAGCAGCAGCAGCAAAAGCAGCAGCAGCAGCAGCAAAAGCAGCAGCAAAAGCAGCAGCAGCAGCAGCAGCAGCAGCAGCAAAAGCAGCAGCAAAAGCAGCAGCAGCAGCAGCAAAAGCAGCAGCAGCACCAGCAGCAGCAAAAGCAGCAGCAAAAGCAGAAGCAGCAGCAGCAGCAGCAGCAAAAGCAGCAGCAGCAGCAAAAACAGCAGCAGCAGCAAACAGCAGCAGCAGCAAAAGCAGCAGCAGCAGCAGCAAAAGCAGCAGCAGCAGCAGCAGCAACAGCAGCAAAAGCAGCAGCAGCAGCAGCAGCAGCAGCAAAAGCAGCAGCAGCAGCAAAAGCAGCAGCAAAAGCAGCAGCAAAAGCAGCAGCAGCAGCAGCAGCAAAAGCAGCAGCAGTAGCAGCAAAATCAGCAGCAGCAGCACCAGCAGCAAAAGCAGCAGCAGCACAGCAGCAGCAAAGCAGCAGCAGCAAGCAGCAAAAGCAGCAGCAAAAGCAGCAGCAAAAGCAGCAGCAGCAGCAGCAAAAGCAGCAGCAGCAGCACCAGCAGCAGCTAAAGCAGCAGCAGCAGCAAAAGCAGCAGCAGCAGCAAAAGCAGCAGCAGCAAACAGCAGCAGCAGCAGCAGCAAAAGCAGCAGCAGCACCAGCAGCAGCAAAAGCAGCAGCAGCAGCACCAGCAGCAGCAAAAGCAGCAGCAGCAGCAGCACAGCAGCAGCAAAAGCAGCAGCAGCAGCAAAAGCAGCAGCAGCAGCACCAGCAGCAAAAGCAGCAGCAGCAGCACCAGCAGCAGCAAAAGCAGCAGCAGCAGCACCAGCAGCAGCAAAAGCAGCAGCAGCAGCAGCAGCAGCAGCAAAAGCAGCAGCAAAGCAGCAGCAGCAGCAGCAAAAGCAGCAGCAGCAGCAAAAGCAAAAGCAGCAGCAGCAGCAGCAGCAGAAGCAGCAGCAGCAGCACCAGCAGCAGCAAAAGCAGCAGCAGCAGCAAAAGCAGCAGCAGCAGGAGCAAAAGCAGCAGCAGCAGCACCAGCAGCAAAAGCAGCAGCAGCAGCAGCAAAAGCAGC
>JARKHS020005296.1:70000-82500 GCA_030143305.2 Amblyomma americanum | reverse complement strand
CACCAGCAGCAAAAGCAGCAGCAGCAGCAGCAAAAGCAGCAGCAGCAGCAGCAGCAAAATCAGCAGCAGCAGCAGCAAAAGCAGCAGCAGCAGCAGCAGCAGAAGCAGCAGCAAAGAAGCAGCAAAAGCAGCAGCAGCAGCAGCAAAAGCAGCAGCAGCAGCAGCAGCAAAGCAGCAGCAGCAGCAGCAGCAGCAGCAGCAGCAGCAAAGCAGCAGCAGCAGCAGCAAAAGCAGCAGCAAAAGCAGCAGGAGCAGCAGCAAAATCAGCAGCAGCAGCAGCAAAATCAGCAGCAGGAGCAGCAGCAAAAGCAGCAGCAGCAGCAGCAAAAGCAGCAGCAGCAGCATAAGCAGCAGCAGCAAAATCAGCAGCAGCAGCAAAAGCAGCAGCAGCAGCATAAGCAGCAGCAGCAGCAGCAGCAGCAAAGCAGCAGCAGCAGCAAAAGCAGCAGCAGCAGCAAAACCAGCAGCAGCAGCAGCATAAGCAGCAGCAGCAGCAAAAGCAGCAGCAGCAGCAAAAGCAGCAGCAGCAGCAAAAGCAGCAGCAGCAGCAGCAAAAGCAGCAGCAGCAGCAGCAGCAGCAGCAGCAAAAGCAGCAGCAGTAGTAGCAAAAGCAGCAGCAGCAGCAGCAAAAGCAGCAGCAGCAAAAGCAGCAACAGCAGCAGCAGCAGCAGCAGCAAAAGCAGCAGCAGCAGCAGCAGCAGCAAAAGCAGCAGCAAAAACAGCAGCAGCAGCAAAAACAGCAGCAGCAGCATAAGCAGCAGCAGCAGCAGCAGCAAAAGCAGCAGCAGCAGCAAAAACAGCAGCAGCAGCAAAAACAGCAGCAGCAGCATAAGCAGCAGCAGCAGCAGCAGCAAAAGCAGCAGCAGCAGCGGCAAAAACAGCAGCAGCAGCAGAAGCAGCAGCAACAGTAAAAGCAGCAGCAAAATCAGCAGCAGCAGCACCAGCAGCAAAAGCAGCAGCAGCAGCACCAGAAGCACTAAAAGCAGCAGCAGCAGCACCAGCAGCAGCAAAAGCAGCAGCAAAAGCAGCAGCAAAAGCAGCAGCAGCAGCAAAAGCAGCAGCAGCAGCAGCACCAGCAGCAGCTAAAGCAGCAGCAGCAGCAGCAAAAGCAGCAGCAGCAGCAGCAAAATCAGCAGCAGCAGCAGCAAAAGCAGCAGCAGCAGCACCAGCAGCAGCAAAAGCAGCAGCACCAGCACCAGCAGCAGCAAAAGCAGCAGCAGCAGCAGCAGCAGAAAGCAGCAGCAAAAGCAGCAGCAGCAGCAGCAGAAGCAGCAGCAGCACCAGCAGCAGCAAAAGCAGCAGCAGCAGCAAAAGCAGCAGCAGCAGCAGCAGCAAAAGCAGCAGCAGCTTCACCAGCAGCAAAAGCAGCAGCACCAGCAGCAAAAGCAGCAGCAGCAGCAGCAGCAAAAGCAGCAGCAGCAGCAGCAGCAGCAAAAGCAGCAGCAAAAGCAGCAGCAGCAAAAGCAGCAGCAGCACCAGCAGCAGCGAAAGCAGCAGCAGCAGCAAACGCAGCAGCAGCAGCAGCAAAATCAGCAGCAGCAGCAGCAAAAGCAGCAGCAGCAGCACCAGCAGCAGCAAAAGCAGCAGCAGCAGCACCAGCAGCAGCAAAAGCAGCAGCAGCAGCAGCAGCAGAAAGCAGCAGCAAAAGCAGCAGCAGCAGCAGCAAGCAGCAGCAGCAGCAGCAGCAGCAGCAAAAGCAGCAGCAGCAGCAAAAGCAGCAGCAGCAGCAAATGCAGCAGCAGCAGCAAAAGCAGCAGCAGCAGCACCAGCAGCAAAAGCAGCAGCACCAGCAGCAAAAGCAGCAGCAGCAGCAGCAGCAGCAGCAAAGCAGCAGCAGCAGCAAAAGCAGCAGCAGCAGCAGCAGCAAAAGCAGCAGCAGCAGCACCAGCAGCAGCAGCAGCAGCAAAAGCAGCAGCAAAAGCAGCAGCAGCAGCAGCAAAAGCAGCAGCAGCAAAAGGAGCAGCAGCAGCAGCAACAGTAAAAGCAGCAGCAAAAGCAGCAGCAGCAGCAACAGTAAAAGCAGCAGCAAAGCAGCAGCAGCAGCAGCAGCAGCAAAAGCAGCAGCAGCAGCAGCAGCAAAAGCAGCAGCAGCAGCAAAAGCAGCAGCAGCAGCACCAGCAGCAAAAGCAGCAGCAGCAGCAAAAACAGCAGCAGCAGCAAAGCAGCAGCAGCAAAAGCAGCAGCAGCAGCAGCAGCAGCAGCAAAAACAGCAGCAGCAGCAAGAGCAGCAGCAAAAGCAGCAGCAGCAACAGTAAAAGCAGCAGCAAAAGCAGCAGCAGCAGCAAAAGCAGCAGCAGCAGCAGCAGCAGCAAAAGCAGCAGCAGTAGCAGCAAAATCAGCAGCAGCAGCACTGGCAGCAGCAAAAGCAGCAGCAGCACCAGCAGCAGCAAAAGCAGCAGCAGCAGCAAAATCAGCAGCAGCAGCACAAGCAGCAAAAGCAGCAGCAGCAGCACCAGCAGCAGCAAAAGCAGCAGCAGCACCAGCAGCAGCAAAAGCAGCAGCAGCAGCAAAAGCAGCAGCAAAAGCAGAAGCAGCAGCAGCAGCAGTAGCAAAAGCAGCAGCAGCAGCAGGAGCAGCAGCAGCAGCAGCAGCAGCAGCAGCAGCAGCAAAAGCAGCAGCAGCAGCAGCAGCAGCAAAAGCAGCAGCAGCAGCAGCAGCAAAAGCAGCAGCAGCAGCAAAAACAGCAGCAGCAGCAAAAACAGCAGCAGCAGCATAAGCAGCAGCAGCAGCAAATGCAGCAGCAGCAGCAACAGTAAAAGCAGCAGCAAAAGCAGCAGCAGCAGCAAAAGCAGCAGACAGCAGCAGCAAAAGCAGCAGCAGTAGCAGCAAAATCAGCAGCAGCAGCACCAGCAGCAAAAGCAGCAGCAGCAGCACTGGCAGCAGCAAAAGCAGCAGCAGCACCAGCAGCAGCAAAAGCAGCAGCAGCAGCAGCAGCAAAAGCAGCAGCAAAAGCAGCAGCAAAAGCAGCAGCAGCAGCAGCAGCAGCAGCAGCAAAAGCAGCAGCAGCAGCACCAGCAGCAGCTAAAGCAGCAGCAGCAGCAAAAGCAGCAGCAGCAGCAAAAGCAGCAGCAGCAGCAGCAGCACCAGCAGCAGCAAAAGCAGCAGCAGCAGCAGCAGCAGCAGCAAAAGCAGCAGCAAAAGCAGCAGCAGCAGCAGCAGCAGCAGCAGAAGCAGCAGCAGCAGCACCAGCAGCAGCAAAAGCAGCAGCCGCAGCAGCAAAAGCAACAGCAGCAGCAGCAGCAAAAGCAGCAGCAGCAGCAGCACCAGCAGCAAAAGCAGCAGCACCAGCAGCAAAAGCAGCAGCAGCAGCAGCAGCAGCAGCAAAAGCAGCAGCAGCACCAGCAGCAGCAGCAGCAGCAAAAGCAGCAGCAAAAGCAGCAGCAGCAGCAAAAGCAGCAGCAGCAACAGTAAAAGCAGCAGCAAAAGCAGCAGCAGCAGCAGCAAGAGCAGCAGCAAAAGCAGCAGCAGCAGCAGCAAAAGCAGCAGCAGCAGCACCAGCAGCAGCAAAAGCAGCAGCAAAAGCAGAAGCAGCAGCAGCAGCAGTAGCAAAAGCAGCAGCAGCAGCAGCAAAAACAGCAGCAGCAGCAAAAACAGCAGCAGCAGCAGCATAAGCAGCAGCAGCAGCAGCAAATGCAGCAGCAGCAGCAGCAGCAACAGCAGCAAAAACAGCAGCAGCAGCAGAAGCAGCAGCAAAAGCAGCAGCAGCAACAGTAAAAGCAGCAGCAAAAGCAGCAGCAGCAGCAGCAGCAGCAAAGCAGCAGCAGCAGCAGCAAAAGCAGCAGCAGTAGCAGCAAAATCAGCAGCAGCAGCACTAGCAGCAGCAAAAGCAGCTGCAGCACCAGCAGCAGCAAAAGCAGCAGCAGCAGCAGCAGCAAAAGCAGCAGCAAAAGCAGCAGCAGCAGCAGCAAAAGCAGCAGCAGCAGCACCAGCAGCAGCAGCAAAATCAGCAGCAGCAGCAGCAAAAGCAGCAGCAGCACCAGCAGCAGCAAAAGCAGCAGCAGCACCAGCAGCAGCAAAAGCAGCAGCAGCAGCAGCAGCAGCAAAAGCAGCAGCAAAAGCAGCAGCAGCAGCAGCAGCAGCAGAAGCAGCAGCAGCACCAGCAGCAGCAAAAGCAGCAGCAGCAGCAGCAAAAGCAACAGCAGCAGCAGCAGCAAAAGCAGCAGCAGCAGCACCAGAAGCAAAAGCAGCAGCACCAGCAGCAAAAGCAGCAGCAGCAGCAGCAGCAGCAAAAGCAGCAGCAGCAGCAGCAGCAGCAGCAAAAGCAGCAGCAGCAGCACCAGCAGCAGCAGCAGCAGCAAAAGCAGCAGCAAAAGCAGCAGCAGCAGCAGCAAAAGCAGCAGCAGCAACAGTAAAAGCAGCAGCAAAAGCAGCAGCAGCAGCAGCAAAAGCAGCAGCAGCAGCAGCAGCAGCAAAAGCAGCAGCAAAAGCAGCAGCAGCAGCAGCAAAAGCAGCAGCAGCAGCACCAGCAGCAGCAAAAGCAGCAGCAGCAGCACCAGCAGCAGCAAAAGCAGCAGCAGCAGCAGCAGCTAAAGCAGCAGCAAAAGCAGCAGCAGCAGCAGAAGCAGCAGCAGCAGCACCAGCAGCAGCAAAAGCAGCAGCAGCAGCAAAAGCAGCAGCAGCAGCAAATGCAGCAGCAGCAGCAGCAGCAGCAGCAAAAGCAGCAGCAGCAGCACCAGCAGCAAAAGCAGCAGCACCAGCAGCAAAAGCAGCAGCAGCAGCAGCAGCAAAAGCAGCAGCAGCAGCACCAGCAGCAGCAGCAGCAAAAGCAGCAGCAGCAGCAGCAGCAGCAACAGTAAAAGCAGCAGCAAAAGCAGCAGCAGCAGCAGCAACAGTAAAAGCAGCAGCAAAAGCAGCAGCTGCAGCAGCAGCAGCAGCAGCAAAAGCAGCAGCACCAGCACCAGCAGCAAAAGCAGCAGCAGCAGCAGCAGCAAAAGCAGCAGCAAAAGCAGCAGCAGCAGCAGCAGCAAAAGCAGCAGCAGCAGCAAAAGCAGCAGCAGCAGCACCAGCAGCAAAAGCAGCAGCAGCAGCAGCAGCAAAATCCGCAGCAGCAGCAGCAGCAGCAGCAAAATCAGCAGCAGCAGCAGCAAAAGCAGCAGCAGCAGCAGCAGAAGCAGCAGCAAAAGAAGCAGCAAAAGCAGCAGCAGCAGCAGCAAAAGCAGCAGCAGCAGCAGCAAAAGCAGCAGCAGCAGCAGAGGCTGCAAAAGCAGCAGCAGCAGCAGCAGCTGCAAAAGCAGCAGCAGCAGCAGCAGCAAAGCAGCAGCAGCAGCAAAAGCAGCAGCAGCAGCAGCAGCAGCAGCAAAAGCAGCAGCAAAAGCAGCAGCAGCAGCAGCAAAATCAGCAGCAGCAGCAGCAGCAGCAGCAAATCAGCAGCAGGAGCAGCAGCAAAAGCAGCAGCAGCAGCAGCAAAAGCAGCAGCAGCAGCATAAGCAGCAGCAGCAAAATCAGCAGCAGCAGCAAAAGCAGCAGCAGCATAAGCAGCAGCAGCAGCAGCAAAAGCAGCAGCAGCAGCAAAAGCAGCAGCAGCAGCAGCAAAAGCAGCAGCAGCAGCATTAGCAGCAGCAGCAGCAAAAGCAGCAGCAGCAGCAAAAGCAGCAGCAGCAGCAGCAAAAGCAGCAGCAGCAGCAGCAGGAGCAGCAAAAGCAGCAGCAGTAGTAGCAAAAGCAGCAGCAGCAGCAGCAGCAAAAGCAGCAGCAGCAAAAGCAGCAACAGCAGCAGCAGCAGTAGCAAAAGCAGCAGCAGCAGCAGCAGCAAAAGCAGCAGCAGCAGCAGCAAAAACAGCAGCAGCAGCATAAGCAGCAGCAGCAGCAGCAGCAAAAGCAGCAGCAGCAGCGGCAAAAACAGCAGCAGCAGCAGAAGCAGCAGCAACAGTAAAAGCAGCAGCAAAATCAGCAGCAGCAGCACCAGCAGCAAAAGCAGCAGCAGCAGCACCAGAAGCACTAAAAGCAGCAGCAGCAGCACCAGCAGCAGCAAAAGCAGCAGCAAAAGCAGCAGCAAAAGCAGCAGCAGCAGCAAAAGCAGCAGCAGCAGCACCAGCAGCAGCTAAAGCAGCAGCAGCAGCAGCAGCAGCAAAAGGAGCAGCAGCAGCAGCAAAATCAGCAGCAGCAGCAGCAAAAGCAGCAGCAGCAGCACCAGCAGCAGCAAAAGCAGCAGCACCAGCACCAGCAGCAGCAAAAGCAGCAGCAGCAGCAAAAGCAGCAGCAAAAGCAGCAGCAGCAGCAGCAGAAGCAGCAGCAGCACCAGCAGCAGCAAAAGCAGCAGCAGCAGCAAAAGCAGCAGCAGCAGCAGCAAAAGCAGCAGCAGCAGCACCAGCAGCAAAAGCAGCAGCACCAGCAGCAAAAGCAGCAGCAGCAGCAGCAGCAGCAGCAGCAAAAGCAGCAGCAGCAGCAGCAGCAAAAGCAGCAGCAAAAGCAGCAGCAGCAGCAGCAGCAGCAGCACCAGCAGCAGCTAAAGCAGCAGCAGCAGCAAAAGCAGCAGCAGCAGCAAAATCAGCAGCAGCAGCAGCAAAAGCAGCAGCAGCAGCACCAGCAGCAGCAGCACAGCAGCAGCAAAAGCAGCAGCAGCAGCAGCAGCAGCAGCAGCAAAAGCACCAGCAGCAGCAGCAGAAGCAGCAGCAGCAGCACCAGCAGCAGCAAAAGCAGCAGCAGCAGCAAAAGCAGCAGCAGCAGCAAATGCAGCAGCAGCAGCAAAAGCAGCAGCAGCAGCACCAGCAGCAAAAGCAGCAGCACCAGCAGCAAAAGCAGCAGCAGCAGCAGCAGCAAAAGCAGCAGCAGCAGCAAAAGCAGCAGCAGCAGCAGCAGCAAAAGCAGCAGCAGCAGCACCAGCAGCAGCAGCAGCAGCAGCAGCAAAAGCAGCAGCAAAAGCAGCAGCAGCAGCAGCAAAAGCAGCAGCAGCAAAAGGAGCAGCAGCAGCAGCAACAACAGTAAAAGCAGCAGCAAAAGCAGCAGCAGCAGCAACAGTAAAAGCAGCAGCAAAAGCAGCAGCAGCAGCAGCAGCAAAAGCAGCAGCAGCAGCAGCAAAAGCAGCAGCAGCAGCACCAGCAGCAAAAGCAGCAGCAGCAGCAGCAGCAGCAAAAACAGCAGCAGCAGCAAGAGCAGCAGCAAAAGCAGCAGCAGCAACAGTAAAAGCAGCAGCAAAAGCAGCAGCAGCAGCAAAAGCAGCAGCAGCAGCAGCAGCAAAAGCAGCAGCAGTAGCAGCAAAATCAGCAGCAGCAGCACTGGCAGCAGCAAAAGCAGCAGCAGCACCAGCAGCAGCAAAAGCAGCAGCAGCAGCAAAATCAGCAGCAGCAGCACAAGCAGCAAAAGCAGCAGCAGCAGCACCAGCAGCAGCAAAAGCAGCAGCAGCAGCACCAGCAGCAGCAAAAGCAGCAGCAGCAGCAAGCAGCAGCAAAAGCAGCAGCAAAAGCAGAAGCAGCAGCAGCAGCAGTAGCAAAAGCAGCAGCAGCAGCAGCAGCAGCAGCAAAATCAGCAGCAGCAGCAGCAGCAGCAGCAAAAGCAGCAGCAGCAGCAAAAGCAGCAGCAGCAGCAAAAGCAGCAGCAGCAGCAGCAAAAGCAGCAGCAGTAGCAGCAAAATCAGCAGCAGCAGCACCAGCAGCAAAAGCAGCAGCAGCAGCACTGGCAGCAGCAAAAGCAGCAGCAGCACCAGCAGCAGCAAAAGCAGCAGCAGCAGCAGCAAAAGCAGCAGCAAAAGCAGCAGCAAAAGCAGCAGCAGCAGCAGCAGCAAAGCAGCAGCAGCAGCACCAGCAGCAGCTAAAGCAGCAGCAGCAGCAAAAGCAGCAGCAGCAGCAAAAGCAGCAGCAGCAGCAGCAGCAGCAGCAAAACCAGCAGCAAAAGCAGCAGCAGCAGCAGCAGCAGCAAAGCAGCAAAAGCAGCAGCAGCAGCAGCAAAAGCAACAGCAGCAGCAGCAGCAGCAAAAGCAGCAGCAGCAGCAGCAGCACCAGCAGCAAAAGCAGCAGCACCAGCAGCAAAAGCAGCAGCAGCAGCAGCAGCAGCAAAAGCAGCAGCAGCAGCAGCAGCAGCAAAAGCAGCAGCAGCACAGCAGCAGCAGCAGCAGCAGCAAAAGCAGCAGCAAAAGCAGCAGCAGCAACAGTAAAAGCAGCAGCAAAAGCAGCAGCAGCAGCAGCAAAAGCAGCAGCAGCAGCAGCAAAAGCAGCAGCAAAAGCAGCAGCAGCAGCAGCAAAAGCAGCAGCAGCAGCACCAGCAGCAGCAAAAGCAGCAGCAAAAGCAGAAGCAGCAGCAGCAGCAGTAGCAAAAGCAGCAGCAGCAGCAGCAGCAGCAGCAAAAGCAGCAGCAGCAGCAGCAGCAAAAGCAGCAGCAAAAGCAGCAGCAGCAACAGTAAAAGCAGCAGCAAAAGCAGCAGCAGCAGCAGCAAAAGCAGCAGCAGCAGCAGCAAAAGCAGCAGCAGCAGCAGCAAAAGCAGCAGCAGCAGCAAAAACAGCAGCAGCAGCAAAAACAGCAGCAGCAGCATAAGCAGCAGCAGCAGCAAATGCAGCAGCAGCAGCAGCAGCAGCAAAAACAGCAGCAGCAGCAGAAGCAGCAGCAAAAGCAGCAGCAGCAACAGTAAAAGCAGCAGCAAAAGCAGCAGCAGCAGCAGCAAAAGCAGCAGCAGCAGCAGCAAGCAGCAAAAGCAGCAGCAGTAGCAGCAAAATCAGCAGCAGCAGCACCAGCAGCAAAAGCAGCAGCAGCAGCACTAGCAGCAGCAAAAGCAGCAGCAGCACCAGCAGCAGCAAAAGCAGCAGCAGCAGCAGCAGCAAAAGCAGCAGCAAAAGCAGCAGCAGCAGCAGCAAAAGCAGCAGCAGCAGCACCAGCAGCAGCAAAGCAGCAGCAGCAGCAAAAGCAGCAGCAGCAGCAGCAAAATCAGCAGCAGCAGCAGCAAGCAGCAGCAGCAGCACCAGCAGCAGCAAAAGCAGCAGCAGCACCAGCAGCAGCAGCAAAAGCAGCAGCAAAAGCAGCAGCAGCAGCAGCAGCAGCAAGCAGCAGCAGCACCAGCAGCAGCAAAAGCAGCAGCAGCAGCAGCAAAGCAGCAGCAGCAGCAACAGCAGCAGCAGCAGCAAAAGCAGCAGCAGCAGCAGCAGCAAAGCAGCAGCACCAGCAGCAGCAAAAGCAGCAGCAGCAGCAGCAGCAGCAGCAAAAGCACCAGCAGCAGCAGCAAAAGCAGCAGCAGCAGCACCAGCAGCAGCAAAAGCAGCAGCAGCAGCAAAAGCAGCAGCAGCAGCAAAGCAGCAGCAGCAGCAGCAAAAGCAGCAGCAGCAGCACCAGCAGCAAAAGCAGCAGCACCAGCAGCAAAAGCAGCAGCAGCAGCAGCAGCAAAAGCAGCAGCAGCAGCAAAAGCAGCAGCAGCAGCAGCAGCAAAAGCAGCAGCAGCAGCACCAGCAGCAGCAGCAGCAGCAGCAGCAAAAGCAGCAGCAAAAGCAGCAGCAGCAGCAGCAAAAGCAGCAGCAGCAAAAGAGCAGCAGCAGCAGCAACAAGCAGTAACAGCAGCAGCAAAAGCAGCAGCAGCAGCAACAGTAAAAGCAGCAGCAAAAGCAGCAGCAGCACAGCAGCAGCAAAAGCAGCAGCAGCAGCAGCAAAAGCAGCAGCAGCAGCAGCAGCAAAAGCAGCAGCAGCAGCAGCAGCAGCAAAAACAGCAGCAGCAGCAAGAGCAGCAGCAAAAGCAGCAGCAGCACAGTAAAAGCAGCAGCAAAAGCAGCAGCAGCAGCAAAAGCAGCAGCAGCAGCAGCAGCAGCAAAAGCAGCAGCAGAGCAGCAAAATCAGCAGCAGCAGCACAGGCAGCAGCAAAAGCAGCAGCAGCACCAGCAGCAGCAAAAGCAGCAGCAGCAGCAAAATCAGCAGCAGCAGCACAAGCAGCAAAAGCAGCAGCAGCAGCACAGCAGCAGCAAAAGCAGCAGCAGCAGCACCAGCAGCAGCAAAAGCAGCAGCAGCAGCAGCAGCAGCAAAAGCAGCAGCAAAAGCAGAAGCAGCAGCAGCAGCAGCAGCAAAAGCAGCAGCAGCAGCAGCAGCAGCAGCAGCAAAATCAGCAGCAGCAGCAGCAGCAGCAGCAAAAGCAGCAGCAGCAGCAAAAGCAGCAGCAGCAGCAAAAGCAGCAGCAGCAGCAGCAAAAGCAGCAGCAGCAGCAGCAAAATCAGCAGCAGCAGCAGCAGCAGCAAAAGCAGCAGCAGCAGCACTGGCAGCAGCAAAAGCAGCAGCAGCACCAGCAGCAGCAAAAGCAGCAGCAGCAGCAGCAAAAGCAGCAGCAAAAGCAGCAGCAAAAGCAGCAGCAGCAGCAGCAAAAGCAGCAGCAGCAGCACCAGCAGCAGCTAAAGCAGCAGCAGCAGCAAAAGCAGCAGCAGCAGCAAAAGCAGCAGCAGCAGCAGCAGCAGCAGCAAAAGCAGCAGCAAAAGCAGCAGCAGCAGCAGCAGCAGCAGAAGCAGCAAAAGCAGCAGCAGCAGCAGCAAAAGCAGCAGCAGCAGCAGCAGCAGCAAAAGCAGCAGCAGCAGCAGCAGCACAGCAGCAAAAGCAGCAGCACCAGCAGCAAAAGCAGCAGCAGCAGCAGCAGCAGCAAAAGCAGCAGCAGCAGCAGCAGCAGCAAAAGCAGCAGCAGCACGCAGCAGCAGCAGCAGCAGCAGCAAAAGCAGCAGCAAAAGCAGCAGCAGCAACAGTAAAAGCAGCAGCAAAAGCAGCAGCAGCAGCAGCAAAAGCAGCAGCAGCAGCAGCAAAAGCAGCAGCAAAAGCAGCAGCAGCAGCAGCAAAAGCAGCAGCAGCAGCACCAGCAGCAGCAAAAGCAGCAGCAAAAGCAGAAGCAGCAGCAGCAGCAGTAGCAAAAGCAGCAGCAGCAGCAGCAGCAGCAGCAAAAGCAGCAGCAGCAGCAGCAGCAACAGCAGCAGCAAAAGCAGCAGCAGCAACAGAAAAGCAGCAGCAAAAGCAGCAGCAGCAGCAGCAAAAGCAGCAGCAGCAGCAGCAAAAGCAGCAGCAGCAGCAGCAAAAGCAGCAGCAGCAGCAAAAACAGCAGCAGCAGCAAAAACAGCAGCAGCAGCATAAGCAGCAGCAGCAGCAAATGCAGCAGCAGCAGCAGCAGCAGCAAAACAGCAGCAGCAGCAGAAGCAGCAGCAAAAGCAGCAGCAGCAACAGTAAAAGCAGCAGCAAAAGCAGCAGCAGCAGCAGCAAAAGCAGCAGCAGCAGCAGCAGCAGCAAAAGCAGCAGCAGTAGCAGCAAAATCAGCAGCAGCAGCACCAGCAGCAAAAGCAGCAGCAGCAGCACTAGCAGCAGCAAAAGCAGCAGCAGCACCAGCAGCAGCAAAAGCAGCAGCAGCAGCAGCAGCAAAAGCAGCAGCAAAAGCAGCAGCAGCAGCAGCAAAAGCAGCAGCAGCAGCACCAGCAGCAGCTAAAGCAGCAGCAGCAGCAAAAGCAGCAGCAGCAGCAGCAAAATCAGCAGCAGCAGCAGCAAAAGCAGCAGCAGCAGCACCAGCAGCAGCAAAAGCAGCAGCAGCACCAGCAGCAGCAGCAAAAGCAGCAGCAAAAGCAGCAGCAGCAGCAGCAGCAGAAGCAGCAGCAGCACCAGCAGCAGCAAAAGCAGCAGCAGCAGCAGCAAAAGCAACAGGAGCAGCAGCAGCAAAAGCAGCAGCAGCACCAGCAGCAAAAGCAGCAGCACCAGCAGCAAAAGCAGCAGCAGCAGCAGCAGAAAGCAGCAGCAGCAGCAGCAAAAGCAGCAGCAGCAGCACCAGCAGCAGCAGCAGCAGCAAAAGCAGCAGCAGCAACAGCAAAAGCAGCAGCAAAAGCAGCAGCAGCAGCAGCAAAAGCAGCAGCAGCAGCAGCAGCAGCAAAAGCAGCAGCAAAAGCAGCAGCAAAAGCAGCAGCAGCACAGCAAAAGCAGCAGCAGCAGCACCAGCAGCAGCAAAAGCAGCAGCAGCAGCAGCAGCACAGCAGCAGCAAAAGCAGCAGCAGCAAAAGCAGCAGCAGCAGCAGAAGCAGCAGCAGCAGCACCAGCAGCAAAAGCAGCAGCACCAGCAGCAAAAGCAGCAGCAGCAGCAGCAGCAGCAAAAGCAGCAGCAGCAGCAAAAGCAGCAGCCGCAGCACCAGCAGCAGCAGCAGCAAAAGCAGCAGCAGCAACAGTAAAAGCAGCAGCAAAAGCAGCAGCAGCAGCAGCAACAGTAAAAGCAGCAGCAAAAGCAGCAGCTGCAGCAGCAGCAGCAGCAGCAGCAAGCAGCAGCAGCAGCAAAAGCAGCAGCAGCAGCACCAGCAGCAAAAGCAGCAGCAGCAGCAGCAGCAGCAAAAGCAGCAGCAAAAGCAGCAGCAGCAGCAGCAAAAGCAGCAGCAGCAGCAGCAAAATCAGCAGCAGCGGCAGCAAAATCAGCAGCAGCAGCAGCAAAATCAGCAGCAGCAGCAAAAGCAGCAGCAGCAGCATAAGCATCAGGAGCAGCAGCAAAAGGAGCAGCAGCAGCAGCAAAAGCAGCAGCAGCAGTAGCAAAAGCAGGAGCAGCAGCATAAGCAGCAGCAGCAGCAGCAGCAAATGCAGCAGCAGCAGCAGCAG
>JARKHS020005296.1:52500-60000 GCA_030143305.2 Amblyomma americanum | reverse complement strand
CAGCAGCAGCAGCAAAAGCAGCAGCAGCAGCACCAGCAGCAGCAGCAGCAGCAAAAGCAGCAGCAAAAGCAGCAGCAGCAGCAGCAAAAGCAGCAGCAGCAACAGTAAAAGCAGCAGCAAAAGCAGCAGCAGCAGCAGCAAAAGCAGCAGCAGCAGCAGCAGCAGCAAAAGCAGCAGCAAAAGCAGCAGCAAAAGCAGCAGCAGCACCAGCAAAAGCAGCAGCAGCAGCACCAGCAGCAGCAAAAGCAGCAGCAGCAGCAGCAGCACCAGCAGCAGCAAAAGCAGCAGCAGCAAAAGCAGCAGCAGCAGCAGAAGCAGCAGCAGCAGCACCAGCAGCAAAAGCAGCAGCACCAGCAGCAAAAGCAGCAGCAGCAGCAGCAGCAGCAAAAGCAGCAGCAGCAGCAAAAGCAGCAGCCGCAGCACCAGCAGCAGCAGCAGCAAAAGCAGCAGCAGCAGCAACAGTAAAAGCAGCAGCAAAAGCAGCAGCAGCAGCAGCAACAGTAAAAGCAGCAGCAAAAGCAGCAGCTGCAGCAGCAGCAGCAGCAGCAAAAGCAGCAGCAGCAGCACCAGCAGCAAAAGCAGCAGCAGCAGCAGCAGCAGCAGCAAAAGCAGCAGCAAAAGCAGCAGCAGCAGCAGCAAAAGCAGCAGCAGCAGCAAAATCAGCAGCAGCGGCAGCAAAATCAGCAGCAGCAGCAGCAAAATCAGCAGCAGCAGCAAAAGCAGCAGCAGCAGCATAAGCATCAGGAGCAGCAGCAAAAGGAGCAGCAGCAGCAGCAAAAGCAGCAGCAGCAGCAGCAAAAGCAGGAGCAGCAGCATAAGCAGCAGCAGCAGCAGCAGCAAATGCAGCAGCAGCAGCAGCAGCAGCAGCCGCAAAAACAGCAGCAGCAGCAGAAGCAGCAGCAAAAGCAGCAACAGTAAAAGCAGCAGCAAAAGCAGCAGCAGCAGCAAAAGCAGCAGCAGCAGCAGCAGCAAAAGCAGCAGCAGCAGCAAAATCAGCAGCAGCAGCACCAGCAGCAAAAGCAGCAGCAGCAGCACCAGCAGCAGCAAAAGCAGCAGCAGCACCAGCAGCAGCAAAAGCAGCAGCAGCAGCACCAAAAGCAGCAGCAAAAGCAGCAGCAGCAGCACCAGCAGCAGCTAAAGCAGCAGCAGCAGCAAAAGCAGCAGCAGCAGCAGCAAAATCAGCAGCAGCAGCAGCAGCAAAAGCAGCAGCAGCAGCACCAGCAGCAGCAAAAGCAGCAGCAGCAGCAGCAGCGAAAGCAGCAGCAAAAGCAGCAGAAGCAGCAGCAGCAGCAGAAGCAGCAGCAGCACCAGCAGCAGCAAAAGCAACAGCAGCAGCAGCAAAAGCAACAGCAGCAGCAGCAGCAGCAGAAAGCAGCAGCAGCAGCACCAGCAGCAAAAGCAACAGCACCAGCAGCAAAAGCAGCAGCAGCAGCAGCAGCAGCAGCAAAAGCAGCAGCAGCAGCAGCAGCAAAAGCAGCAGCAGCAGCACCAGCAGCAGCAGCAGCAGCAAAAGCAGCAGCAAAAGCAGCAGCAGCAGCAAAAGCGGCAGCAGCAACAGTAAAAGCAGCAGCAAAAGCAGCAGCAGCAGCAGCAAAAGCAGCAGCAGCAGCAGCAGCAAAAGCAGCAGCAAAAGCAGCAGCAGCAGCAGCAAAAGCAGCAGCAGCAGCACCAGCAGCAGCAAAAGCAGCAGCAGCACCAGCAGCAGCAAAAGCAGCAGCAGCAGCAGCAAAAGCAGCAGCAGCAGAAGCAGCAGCAGCAGCAGCACCAGCAGCAGCAAAAGCAGCAGCAGCAGCAAATGCAGCAGCAGCAGCAGCAAAAGCAGCAGCAGCAGCAGCAGCAAAAGCAGCACCAGCAGCAGCAAAAGCAGCAGCAGCAGCAAATGCAGCAGCAGCAGCAGCAGCAAAAGCAGCAGCAGCAGCACCAGCAGCAAAAGCAGCAGCACCAGCAGCAAAAGCAGCAGCACCAGCAGCAGCAGCAGCAAAAGCAGCAGCAGCACCAGCAGCAGCAGCAGCAGCAGCAAAAGCAGCAGCAGCAGCAGCAAAAACAGCAGCAGCAGCAAGAGCAGCAGCAAAAGCAGCAGCAGCAACAGTAAAAGCAGAAGCAAAAGCAGCAGCAACAACAGCAGCAGCAGCAGTAGCAAAATCAGCAGCAGCAGCAGCAGAGGCTGCAAAAGCAGCAGCAGCAGCAGCAGCAAAAGCAGCAGCAGCAGGAGCAACAGCAGCAGCAGCAGCAGCAGCAGCAGCTGCAAAAGCAGCAGCAGCAGCAGCAGCAAAGCAGCAGCAGCAGCAGCAAAAGCAGCAGCAGCAGCAGCAGCAGCAGCAGCAAAAGCAGCAGCAAAAGCAGCAGCAGCAGCAAAATCAGCAGCAGCAGCAGCAAAATCAGCAGCAGCAGCAGCAAAATCAGCAGCAGCAGCAAAAGCAGCAGCAGCAGCATAAGCAGCAGCAGCAAAAGCAGCAGCAGCAGCGGCAGCAAAAGCAGCAGCAGCAGCAGCAGCAAAAGCAGCAGCAGCAGCAGCAGCAGCAGCAAAAGCAGCAGCAAAAGCAGCAGCAGCAGCAGCAAAAGCAGCAGCAGCAGCACCAGCAGCAGCTAAAGCAGATGCAGCAGCAAAAGCAGCAGCAGCAGCACCAGCAGCAGCAAAAGCAACAGCAGCAGCAGCAGCAGCAGCAGCAAAAGCAGCAGCAAAAGCAGCAGCAGCAGCAGCAGCAGAAGCAGCAGCAGCACCAGCAGCAGCAAAAGCAGCAGCAACAGCAAAAGCAACAGCAGCAGCAGCAGCAAAAGCAGCAGCAGCAGCACCAGCAGCAAAAGCAGCAGCACCAGCAGCAAAAGCAGCAGCAGCAGCAGCAGCAAAAGCAGCAGCAGCAGCACCAGCAGCAGCAGCAGCAGCAAAAGCAGCAGCAGCAGCAAAAGCAGCAGCAGCAACAGTAAAAGCAGCAGCAAAAGCAGCAGCAGCAGCAGAAAAAGCAGCAGCAGCAGCAGCAGCAGCAAAAGCAGCAGCAAAAGCAGCAGCAAAAGCAGCAGCAGCAGCAGCAAAAGCAGCAGCAGCAGCAAAAACAGCAGCAGCAGCAAAAACAGCAGCAGCAGCATAAGCAGCAGCAGCAGCAGCAAATGCAGCAGCAGCAGCAGCAAAAACAGCAGCAGGAGCAGAAGCAGCAGCAAAAGCAGCAGCAGCAACAGTAAAAGCAGCAGCAAAAGCAGCAGCAGCAGCAGCAGCAAAAGCAGCAGCAGCAGCAGCAAAAGCAGCAGCAGCAGCAGCAGCAGTAAAATCAGCAGCAGCAGCACCAGCAGCAAAACCAGCAGCAGCAGCACCCGCAGCAGCAAAAGCAGCAGCAGCACCAGCAGCAGCAAAAGCAGCAGCAGCAGCAGCAGCAAAAACAGCAGCAGCAGCAAGAGCAGCAGCAAAAGCAGCAGCAGCAACAGTAAAAGCAGAAGCAAAAGCAGCAGCAACAACAGCAGCAGCAGCAGCAGCAAAATCAGCAGCAGCAGCAGCAGAGGCTGCGAAAAGCAGCAGCAGCAGCAGCAGCAAAAGCAGCAGCAGCAGCAGCAGCAGCAAAAGCAGCAGCAGCAGGAGCAGCAGCAGCAGCAGCAGCAGCTGGAAAAGCAGCAGCAGCAGCAGCAGCAGCTGCAAAAGCAGCAGCAGCAGCAGCAAAAGCAGCAGCAGCAGCAGCAGCAAAAGCAGCAGCAAAAGCAGCAGCAGCAGCAGCAAAAGCAGCAGCACCAGCAGCAGCTAAAGCAGCAGCAGCACCAGCAGCAGCAAAAGCAGCAGCAGCAGCAGCAGCAAAAGCAGCAGCAAAAGCAGCAGCAGCAGCAGCAGCAGAAGCAGCAGCAGCACCAGCAGCAGCAAAAGCAGCAGCAGCAGCAAAAGCAACAGCAGCAGCAGCAGCAGAAAAAGCAGCAGCAGCAGCACCAGCAGCAAAAGCAGCAGCACCAGCAGCAAAAGCAGCAGCAGCAGCAGCAAAAACAGCAGCAGCAGCATCAGCAGCAGCAGCAGCAGCAAAAGCAGCAGCAAAAGCAGCAGCAGCAGCACCAGCAGCAAAAGCAGCAGCAGCAACAGTAAAAGCAGCAGCAAAAGCAGCAGCAGCAGCAGCAAAAGCAGCAGCAGCAGCAGCAAAGGCAGCAGCAGCAGCAGCAGTAAAATCAGCAGCAGCAGCACCAGCAGCAAAACCAGCAGCAGCAGCACCCGCAGCAGCAAAAGCAGCAGCAGCACCAGCAGCAGCAAAAGCAGCAGCAGCAGCAGCAAAAACAGCAGCAGCAGCAAGAGCAGCAGCAAAAGCAGCAGCAGCAACAGTAAAAGCAGAAGCAAAAGCAGCAGCAACAACAGCAGCAGCAGCAGCAAAAGCAGCAGCAAAAGCAGCAGCAGCAGCAGCAGAAGCAGCAGCAGCACCAGCAGCAGCAAAAGCAGCAGCAGCAGCAAACGCAACAGCATCAGCAGCAGCAAAAGCAGCAGCAGCACCAGCAGCAAAAGCAGCAGCACCAGCAGCAAAAGCAGCAGCAGCAGCAGCAGCAAAAGCAGCAGCAGCAGCACCAGCAGCAGCAGCAGCAGCAGCAAAAGCAGCAGCAAAAGCAGCAGCAGCAGCAGCAAAAGCAGCAGCAGCAACAGCAAAAGCAGCAGCAAAAGCAGCAGCAGCAGCAGCAAAAGCAGCAGCAGCAGCAGCAGCAGCAGCAAAAGCAGCAGCAGCAGCAAAAGCAGCAGCAGCAGCAGCAAAAGCAGCAGCAGCAGCAAAAACAGCAGCAGCAGCAAAAACAGCAGCAGCAGCATAAGCAGCGGCAGCAGCAGCAGCAAAAACAGCAGCAGCAGCAGAAGCAGCAGCAAAAGCAGCAGCAGCAACAGTAAAAGCAGCAGCAAAAGCAGCAGCAGCAGCAGCAAAAGCAGCAGCAGCAGCAGCAGCAAAATCAGCAGCAGCAGCACCAGCAGCAAAAGCAGCAGCAGCAGCACCAGCAGCAGCAAAAGCAGCAGCAGCAGCAGCAGCAAAAGCAGCAGCAGCAGCACCAGCAGCAGCTAAAGCAGCAGCAGCAAAAGCAGCAGCAGCAGCAAAAGCAGCAGCAGCAGCACCAGCAGCAGCAAAAGCAGCAGCAGCAGCAGCAGCAGCAAAAGCAGCAGCAAAAGCAGCAGCAGCAGCAGCAGAAGCAGCAGCAGCACCAGCAGCAGCAAAAGCAGCAGCAGCAGCAGCAAAAGCAGCAGCAGCAGCACCAGCAGCAAAAGCAGCAGCACCAGCAGCAAAAGCAGCAGCAGCAGCAGCAAAAGCAGCAGCAGCAGCAGCAGCAGCAGCAAAAGCAGCACCAGCAGCACCAGCAGCAGCAGCAAAAGCAGCAGCAGCAGCAGCAAAAGCAGCAGCAGCAACAGTAAAAGCAGCAGCAAAAGCAGCAGCAGCAGCAGCAAAAGCAGCAGCAGCAGCAGCAGCAGCAAAAGCAGCAGCAAAAGCAGCAGCAGCAGCAGCAAAGCAGCAGCAGCAGCACCAGCAGCAGCAAAAGCAGCAGCAGCAGCAGCACCAGCAGCAGCAAAAGCAGCAGCAGCAGCAGAAAAGCAGCAGCAGCAGCAGCACCAGCAGCAGCAAAAGCAGCAGCAGCAGCAGCAAAAGCAGCAGCAGCAGCAGCAAAAGCAGCAGCAGCAGCAAAAACAGCAGCAGCAGCAAAAACAGCAGCAGCAGCATAAGCAGCAGCAGCAGCAAATGCAGCAGCAGCAGCAGCAGCAAAAACAGCAGCAGCAGCAGAAGCAGCAGCAAAAGCAGCAGCAGCAACAGTAAAAGCAGCAGCAAAAGCAGCAGCAGCAGCAGCAAAAGCAGCAGCAGCAGCAGCAGCAGCAAAAGCAGCAGCAGTAGCAGCAAAATCAGCAGCAGCAGCACCAGCAGCAAAAGCAGCAGCAGCAGCACTAGCAGCAGCAAAAGCAGCAGCAGCACCAGCAGCAGCAAAAGCAGCAGCAGCAGCAGCAGCAAAAGCAGCAGCAAAAGCAGCAGCAGCAGCAGCAAAAGCAGCAGCAGCAGCACCAGCAGCAGCTAAAGCAGCAGCAGCAGCAAAAGCAGCAGCAGCAGCAGCAAAATCAGCAGCAGCAGCAGCAAAAGCAGCAGCAGCAGCACCAGCAGCAGCAAAAGCAGCAGCAGCACCAGCAGCAGCAGCAAAAGCAGCAGCAAAAGCAGCAGCAGCAGCAGCAGCAGAAGCAGCAGCAGCACCAGCAGCAGCAAAAGCAGCAGCAGCAGCAGCAAAAGCAACAGGAGCAGCAGCAGCAAAAGCAGCAGCAGCACCAGCAGCAAAAGCAGCAGCACCAGCAGCAAAAGCAGCAGCAGCAGCAGCAGCAAAAGCAGCAGCAGCAGCAGCAAAAGCAGCAGCAGCAGCACCAGCAGCAGCAGCAGCAGCAAAAGCAGCAGCAAAAGCAGCAGCAGCAGCAGCAAAAGCAGCAGCAGCAACAGTAAAAGCAGCAGCAAAAGCAGCAGCAGCAGCAGCAAAAGCAGCAGCAGCAGCAGCAGCAGCAAAAGCAGCAGCAAAAGCAGCAGCAAAAGCAGCAGCAGCACCAGCAAAAGCAGCAGCAGCAGCACCAGCAGCAGCAAAAGCAGCAGCAGCAGCAGCACCAGCAGCAGCAAAAGCAGCAGCAGCAAAAGCAGCAGCAGCAGCAGAAGCAGCAGCAGCAGCACCAGCAGCAAAAGCAGCAGCACCAGCAGCAAAAGCAGCAGCAGCAGCAGCAGCAGCAAAAGCAGCAGCAGCAGCAAAAGCAGCAGCCGCAGCACCAGCAGCAGCAGCAGCAGCAGCAACAGTAAAAGCAGCAGCAAAAGCAGCAGCAGCAGCAGCAACAGTAAAAGCAGCAGCAAAAGCAGCAGCTGCAGCAGCAGCAGCAGCAGCAAAAGCAGCAGCAGCAGCACCAGCAGCAAAAGCAGCAGCAGCAGCAGCAGCAGCAAAAGCAGCAGCAAAAGCAGCAGCAGCAGCAGCAAAAGCAGCAGCAGCAGCAGCAAAATCAGCAGCAGCGGCAGCAAAATCAGCAGCAGCAGCAGCAAAATCAGCAGCAGCAGCAAAAGCAGCAGCAGCAGCATAAGCATCAGGAGCAGCAGCAAAAGGAGCAGCAGCAGCAGCAAAAGCAGCAGCAGCAGTAGCAAAAGCAGGAGCAGCAGCATAAGCAGCAGCAGCAGCAGCAGCAAATGCAGCAGCAGCAGCAGCAGCAGCAGCCGCAAAAACAGCAGCAGCAGCAGAAGCAGCAGCAAAAGCAGCAACAGTAAAAGCAGCAGCAAAAGCAGCAGCAGCAGCAAAAGCAGCAGCAGCAGCAGCAGCAAAAGCAGCAGCAGCAGCAAAATCAGCAGCAGCAGCACCAGCAGCAAAAGCAGCAGCAGCAGCACCAGCAGCAGCAAAAGCAGCAGCAGCACCAGCAGCAGCAAAAGCAGCAGCAGCAGCACCAAAAGCAGCAGCAAAAGCAGCAGCAGCAGCACCAGCAGCAGCTAAAGCAGCAGCAGCAGCAAAAGCAGCAGCAGCAGCAGCAAAATCAGCAGCAGCAGCAGCAGCAAAAGCAGCAGCAGCAGCACC
>JARKHS020005296.1:32500-37500 GCA_030143305.2 Amblyomma americanum | reverse complement strand
GCAAAAGCAGCAGCAGCAGCAGCAGCAGCAGCAGCAAAAGCAGCAGCAGCAGCAGCAGCAGCAGCAGCAAAAGCAGCAGCAGCAGGAAAAGCAGCAGCAGCAGCAGCACCAGCAGCAAAAGCAGCAGCAGCAGCAAAAAGCAGCAGCAGCAGCAAAGCAGCAGCAGCAGCAGCAAAAGCAGCAGCAGCAGCAAAAGCAGCAGCAGCAGCAGAGCAGCAGCAAAAGCAGCAGCAGCAACAGTAGAAGCAGCAGCAAAAGCAGCAGCAACAAGCAGCAGCAGCAGCAGCAGCAAAAGCAGCAGCAGCAGCAGCAGAGCGCAAAAGCAGCAGCAGCAGCAGCAGCAAAAGCAGCAGCAGCAGGAGCAGCAGCAGCAGCAGCAGCAGCAGCTGCAAAAGCAGCAGCAGCAGCAAAAGCAGCAGCAGCAGCAGCAAAAGCAGCAGCAGCAGCAGCAAAAGCAGCAGCAGCAGCAGCAGCAGCAAAAGCAGCAGCAAAAGCAGCAGCAGCAGCAGCAAAAGCAGCAGCAGCAGCAGCAAAACAGCAGCAGCAGCAAAAGCAGCAGCAGCAGCAAAAGCAGCAGCAGCAGCAGCAGCAAAAGCAGCAGCAGCAGCAGCAGCAGCAAAAGCAGCAGCAGCAGCAGCAGCAGCAAAAGCAGCAGCAAAAGCAGCAGCAGCAGCAGCAAAAGCAGCAGCAGCAGCACCAGCAGCAGCTAAAGCAGCAGCAGCAGCAAAAGCAGCAGCAGCAGCAAAAGCAGCAGCAGCAGCAGCAAAAGCAGCAGCAGCAGCAGCACCAGCAGCAGCAAAAGCAGCAACAGCAGCAGCAGCAGCAAAAGCAGCAGCAAAAGCAGCAGCAGCAGAAGCAGCAGCACCAGCAGCAGCAAAAGCAGCAGCAAAAGCAACAGCACCAGCAGCAGCAAAAGCAGCAGCAGCAGCAAAAGCAACAGCAGCAGCAGCAGCAAAAGCAGCAGCAGCAGCACCAGCAGCAAAAGCAGCAGCACCAGCAGCAAAAGCAGCAGCAGCAGCAGCAGCAGCAAAAGCAGCAGCAGCAGCAGCAGCAAAAGCAGCAGCAGCAGCACCAGAAGCAGCAGCAGCAGCAGCAAAAGCAGCAGCAAAAGCAGCAGCAGCAGCAGCAAAAGCAGCAGCAGCAACAGTAAAAGCAGCAGCAAAAGCAGCAGCAGCAGCAGCAGCAGCAAAGCAGCAGCAGCAGCAGCAGCAGCAAAAGCAGCAGCAAAAGCAGCAGCAAAAGCAGCAGCAGCAGCACCAGCAGCAGCAAAAGCAGCAGCAGCAGCACCAGCTGCAGCAAAAGCAGCAGCAGCAGCAGCAGCAGCAAAAGCAGCAGCAAAAGCAGCAGCAGCAGCAGAAGCAGCAGCAGCAGCAGCACCAGCAGCAGCAAAAGCAGCAGCAGCAGCAAAAGCAGCAGCAGCAGCAAATGCAGCAGCAGCAGCAGCAGCCAAATCAGCAGCAGCAGCACCAGCAGCAAAAGCAGCAGCAGCAGCACCAGCAGCAGCAAAAGCAGCAGCAGCAGCAGCAGCAAAAGCAGCAGCAAAAGCAGCAGCAGCAGCAAAAGCAGCAAAAGCAGCAGCAGCAGCAAAAGCAGCAGCAGCAGCACCAGCAGCAGCAGCAGCACCAGCAGCAGCTAAAGCAGCAGCAGCAGCAAAAGCAGCAGCAGCAGCAAAAGCAGCAGCAGCAGCAAAAGCAGCAGCAGCAGCAAAAGCAGCAGCAGCAGCACCAGCAGCAAAAGCAGCAGCAGCAGCAGCAAAAGCAGCAGCAGCAGCACCAGCAGCAGCAGCAGCAAAAGCAGCAGCAGCAGCAGCAACAGTAAAAGCAGCAGCAAAAGCAGCAGCAGCAGCAGCAACAGTAAAAGCAGCAGCAAAAGCAGCAGCAAAAGCAGCAGCAGCAGCAGCAGCAGCAGCAGCAAAAGCAGCAGCAGCAGCACCAGCAGCAAAAGCAGCAGCAGCAGCAAAAACAGCAGCAGCAGCATAAGCAGCAGCAGCAAAAGCAGCAGCAGCAGCAAAAACAGCAGCAGCAGCAAAAGCAGCAGCAAAAGCAGCAGCAAAAGCAGCAGCAGCAACAGTAAAAGCAGCAGCAAAAGCAGCAGCAGCAGCAGCAGCAGCAGCAGCAAAAGCAGCAGCAGCAGCAAAAGCAGCAGCAGCAGCAAAAACAGCAGCAGCAGCAAAAACAGCAGCAGCAGCATAAGCAGCAGCAGCAGCAGCACAATGCAGCAGCAGCAGCAGCAGCAGCAAAAACAGCAGCAGCAGAAGCAGCAGCAAAAGCAGCAGCAGCAACAGTAAAAGCAGCAGCAAAAGCAGCAGCAGCAGCAGCAGCAGCAGCAAAAGCAGCAGCAGCAGCAGCAGCAGCAAAAGCAGCAGCAGCAGCAGCAAAATCAGCAGCAGCAGCACCAGCAGCAAAAGCAGCAGCAGCACCAGCAGCAGCAAAAGCAGCAGCAGCAGCAGCAAAAGCAGCAGCAAAAGCAGCAGCAGCATCAGCAAAAGCAGCAGCAGCAGCACCAGCAGCAGCTAAAGCAGCAGCAGCAAAAGCAGCAGCAGCAGCCCCAGCAGCAGCAAAAGCAGCAGCAGCAGCAGCAGCAGCAGCAAAAGCAGCAGAAGCAGCAGCAGCACCAGCAGCAGCAAAAGCAGCAGCAGCAGCAAAAGCAACAGCAGCAGCAGCAGCAGCAAAAGCAGCAGCAGCAGCACCAGCAGCAAAAGCAGCAGCAGCAGCAGCAGCAAAAGCAGCAGCAGCAGCAGCAAAAGCAGCAGCAGCAGCAGCAAGCAGCAGCAGCAGCAGCAGCAGCAGCAGCAGCAGCAAAAGCAGCAGCAAAAGCAGCAGCAGCAGCAGCAGCAAAAGCAGCAGCAGCAACAGTAAAAGCAGCAGCAAAAGCAGCAGCAGCAGCAGCAAAAGCAGCAGCAGCAGCAGCAAAAGCAGCAGCAAAAGCAGCAGCAGCAAAAGCAGCAGCAGCAAAAGCAGCAGCAGCAGCACCAGCTGCAGCAAAAGCAGCAGCAGCAGCAGCAGCAAAAGCAGCAGCAAAAGCAGCAGCAGCAGCAGAAGCAGCAGCAGCACCAGCACCAGCAAAAGCAGCAGCAGCAGCAAAAGCAGCAGCAGCAGCAGCAAATGCAGCAGCAGCAGCAGCAGCAAAAGCAGCAGCAGCAGCACCAGCAGCAAAAGCAGCAGCACCAGCAGCAAAAGCAGCAGCAGCAGCAGCAAAAGCAGCAGCAGCAGCAGCAAAAGCAGCAGCAGCAGCAACAGTAAAAGCAGCAGCAAAAGCAGCAGCAGCAGCAGCAACAGTAAGAGCAGCAGCAAAAGCAGCAGCTGCAGCAGCAGCAGCAAAAGCAGCAGCAGCAGCGGCAGCAGCAGCAAAAGCAGCAGCAGCAGCAGCAAAAGCAGCAGCAGCAGCACCAGCAGCAAAAGCAGCAGCAGCAGCAAAAACAGCAGCAGCAGCATAAGCAGCAGCAGCAGCAGCAAAAGCAGCAGCAGCAGCAAAAACAGCAAGAGCAGCAGCAAAAGCAGCAGCAGCAACAGTAAAAGCAGAAGCAAAAGCAGCAGCAACAACAGCAGCAGCAGCAAAATCAGCAGCAGCAGCAGCAGAGGCTGCAAAAGCAGCAGCAGCAGCAGCAGCAGCAAAAGCAGCAGCAGCAGGAGCAGCAGCAGCAGCAGCAGCAGCAGCATGCAAAAGCAGGAGCAGCAGCAGCAGCAGCAGCAGCAGCAGCTGCAAAAGCAGCAGCAGCAGCAGCAAAAGCAGCAGCAGCAGCAGCAGCAAAAGCAGCAGCAGCAGCAGCAGCAAAAGCAGCAGCAAAAGCAGCAGCAGCAGCAGCAGCAGCAAATCAGCAGCAGCAGCAAAAGCAGCAGCAGCAGCATAAGCAGCAGCAGCAGCAGCAGCAGCAAAAGCAGCAGCAGCAGCAGCAGCAAAAGCAGCAGCAGCAGCAGCAGCAGCAGCAAAAGCAGCAGCAGCAGCAGCAGCAAAAGCAGCAGCAAAAGCAGCAGCAGCACCAGCAGCAGCTAAAGCAGCAGCAGCAGCAAAAGCAGCAGCAGCAGCAAAAGCAGCAGCAGCAGCAGCAAAAGCAGCAGCAGCAGCAGCACCAGCAGCAGCAAAAGCAGCAGCAGCAGCAGCAGGAGCAAAAGCAGCAGCAAAAGCAGCAGCAGCAGCAGCAGCAGAAGCAGCAGCACCAGCAGCAGCAAAAGCAGCAGCAAAAGCAACAGCACCAGCAGCAGCAAAAGCAGCAGCAACAGCAAAAGCAACAGCAGCAGCAGCAGCAAAAGCAGCAGCAGCAGCACCAGCAGCAAAAGCAGCAGCACCAGCAGCAAAAGCAGCAGCAGCAGCAGCAGCAAAAGCAGCAGCAGCAGCAGCAAAAGCAGCAGCAGCAGCACCAGCAGCAGCAAGCAGCAAAAGCAGCAGCAAAAGCAGCAGCAGCAGCAGCAAAAGCAGCAGCAAAAGCAGCAGCAAGCAGCAGCAAAAGCAGCAGCAGCAGCAGCAGCAGCAGCAGCAAAAGCAGCAGCAAAAGCAGCAGCAGCAGCAAAAGCAGCAGCAGCAGCACCAGCAGCAGCAAAAGCAGCAGCAGCAGCACCAGCTGCAGCAAAAGCAGCAGCAGCAGCAGCAGCAGCAAAAGCAGCAGCAAAAGCAGCAGCAGCAGCAGCAGAAGCAGCAGCAGCAGCACCAGCAGCAGCAAAAGCAGCAGCAGCAGCAAAAGCAGCAGCAGCAGCAGCAAATGCAGCAGCAGCAGCAGCAAAAGCAGCAGCAGCAGCACCAGCAGCAAAAGCAGCAGCACCAGCAGCAAAAGCAGCAGCAGCAGCAACAGTAAAAGCAGCAGCAAAAGCAGCATCTGCAGCAGCAGCAGCAGCAGCAGCAAAAGCAGCAGCAGCAGCAGCAGCAAAAGCAGCAGCAGCAGCACCAGCAGCAAAAGCAGCAGCAGCAGCAAAAACAGCAGCAGCAGCATAAGCAGCAGCAGCAGCAGCAGCAAAAGCAGCAGCAGCAGCAAAAAAGCAGCAGCAACAGTAAAAGCACAAGCAAAA
>JARKHS020005296.1:20000-25000 GCA_030143305.2 Amblyomma americanum | reverse complement strand
GCAGCAAAAGCAGCAGCAGCAGCAAAAGCAGCAGCAGCAGCAAAAGCAACAGCAGCAGCAGCAGCAAAAGCAGCAGCAGCAGCACCAGCAGCAAAAGCAGCAGCACCAGCAGCAAAAGCAGCAGCAGCAGCAGCAGCAGCAAAGCAGCAGCAGCAGCAGCAGCAGCAGCAGCAAAAGCAGCAGCAGCAGCAGCAGCAGCAAAAGCAGCAGCAGCAGCAAAAGCAGCAGCAGCAGCACCAGCAGCAAAAGCAGCAGCAGCAGCAAAAACAGCAGCAGCAGCATAAGCAGCAGCAGCAGCAAAAGCAGCAGCAGCAGCAAAAACAGCAGCAGCAGCAAGAGCAGCAGCAAAAGCAGCAGCAGCAACAGTAAAAGCAGAAGCAAAAGCAGCAGCAACAACAGCAGCAGCCGCAGCTGCAAAAGCAGCAGCAGCAGCAGCAGCAGCAGCAGCAGCAGCAGCAGCAGCAGCAAAAGCAGCAGCAGCAGCAGCAAAAGCAGCAGCAAAAGCAGCAGCAGCAGCAGCATAAGCAGCAGCAGCAGCAGCAAAAGCAGCAGCAGCAGCAGCAAAAGCAGCAGCAGCAGCAGCAAAAGCAGCAGCAGCAGCAGCAAAAGCAGCAGCAGCAGCAGCAGCAGCAAAAGCAGCAGCGAAAGCAGCAGCAGCAGCAGCAAAAGCAGCAGCACCAGCAGCAGCAAAAGCAGCAGCAGCAGCACCAGCAGCAGCAAAAGCAGCAGCAGCAGCAGCAGCAAAAGCAGCACCAGCAGCACCAGCAGCAGCAGCAGCAAAAGCAGCAGTAAAAGCAGCAGCAAAAGCAGCAGCAGCAGCAACAGTAAAAGCAGCAGCAAAAGCAGCAGCTGCAGCAGCAGCAGCAGCAGCAAAAGCAGCAGCAGCAGCAGCAGCAAAAGCAGCAGCAGCAGCACCAGCAGCAAAAGCAGCAGCAGCAGCAAAAACAGCAGCAGCAGCATAAGCAGCAGCAGCAGCAGCAAAAGCAGCAGCAGCAGCAAAAACAGCAGCAGCAGCAAGAGCAGCAGTAAAAGCAGCAGCAGCAACAGTAAAAGCAGAAGCAAAAGCAGCAGCAACAACAGCAGCAGCAGCAGCAAAATCAGCAGCAGCAGCAGCAGAGGCTGCTGCTTTTGCTGCTGCTGCTGCTTTTGCAGCTGCTGCTGCTGGTGCTGCTCCTGCTGCTGCTGCTGCTGGTGCTGCTCCTGCTGCTGCTGCTTTTGCTGCTGCTGCTGCTGCTGCTGCTGCTTTTGCAGCCTCTGCTGCTGCTGCTGCTGATTTTGCTGCTGCTGCTGCTGTTGTTGCTGCTGCTTTTGCTTCTGCTTTTACTGTTGCTGCTGCTGCTTTTACTGCTGCTCTTGCTGCTGCTGCTGTTTTTGCTGCTGCTGCTGCTTTTGCTGCTGCTGCTGCTGCTTATGCTGCTGCTGCTGTTTTTGCTGCTGCTGCTGCTTTTGCTGCTGGTGCTGCTGCTGCTGCTTTTGCTGCTGCTGCTGCTGCTGCTTTTGCTGCTGCTGCTGCTGCTGCAGCTGCTGCTTTTGCTGCTGCTTTTACTGTTGCTGCTGCTGCTGCTTTTGCTGCTGCTTTTACTGCTGCTTTTGCTGCTGCTGCTGCTGGTGCTGCTGGTGCTGCTTTTGCTGCTGCTGCTGCTGCTGCTTTTGCTGCTGCTGGTGCTGCTGCTGCTGCTTTTGCTGCTGCTGGTGCTGCTGCTTTTGCTGCTGCTGCTGCTGCTTTCGCTGCTGCTTTTGCTGCTGCTGCTGCTGCTGCTGCTTTTGCTGCTGCTGCTGCTGCTTTTGCTGCTGCTGCTGCTGCTTTTGCTGCTGCTGCTGCTGCTTTTGCTGCTGCTGCTGCTGCTTATGCTGCTGCTTGCTGCTGCTTTTGCTGCTGCTTTTGCTGCTGCTGCTGCTGCTTTTGCTGCTGCTGCTGCTGCTGCTGCTTTTGCTGCTGCTGCTGCTTTTGCAGCTGCGGCTGCTGCTGTTGTTGCTGCTGCTTTTGCTTCTGCTTTTACTGTTGCTGCTGCTGCTTTTGCTGCTGCTCTTGCTGCTGCTGCTGTTTTTGCTGCTGCTGCTGCTTTTGCTGCTGCTGCTGCTTATGCTGCTGCTGCTGTTTTTGCTGCTGCTGCTGCTTTTGCTGCTGGTGCTGCTGCTGCTGCTTTTGCTGCTGCTGCTGCTTTTGCTGCTGCTGCTGCTGCTGCTGCTTTTGCTGCTGCTGCTGCTGCTGCTGCTGCTGCTTTTGCTGCTGCTGCTGCTGCTGCTTTTGCTGCTGGTGCTGCTGCTTTTGCTGCTGGTGCTGCTGCTGCTGCTTTTGCTGCTGCTGCTGCTGTTGCTTTTGCTGCTGCTGCTGCTTTTGCTGCTGCTGCTGCTTTTGCTGCTGCTGCTGCTTTTGCTGCTGCTGCTGCTTTTGCTGCTGCTGCTGCTTTAGCTGCTGCTTGTGCTGCTGCTGCTGCTTTTGCTGCTGCTGCTGCTGCTTTTGCTGCTGCTGCTGCTGCTGCTTTGCTGCTGCTTTTGCTGCTGCTGCTGCTGCTTTTGCTGCTGCTGCTGCTGCTGCTTTTGCTGCTGCTGCTGCTGCTTTTGCTGCTGCTGCTGCTTATGCTGCTGCTGCTGCTTTTGCTGCTGCTGCTGATTTTGCTGCTGCTGCTGCTGCTGCTGCTGCTTTTGCTGCTGCTTTTGCTGCTGCTGCTGCTTTTGCTGCTGCTGCTTTTGCTGCTGCTGCTGCTGCTGCTTTTGCAGCTGCTGCTGCTGCTGCTGCTGCTTTTGCAGCTGCTGCTGCTGCTGCTGCTGCTCCTGCTGCTGCTGCTTTTGCTGCTGCTGCTGCTGCTGCTTTTGCTTCTGCTTTTACTGTTGCTGCTGCTGCTTTTGCTGCTGCTCTTGCTGCTGCTGCTGCTTTTGCTGCTGCTGCTGCTGCTGCTGCTTATGCTGCTGCTGCTGTTTTTGCTGCTGCTGCTGCTTTTGCTGCTGGTGCTGCTGCTGCTGCTTTTGCTGCTGCTGCTGCTGCTGCTGCTGCAGCTCCTGCTTTTGCTGCTGCTTTTACTGTTGCTGCTGCTGCTGCTTTTGCTGCTGCTTTTACTGTTGCTGCTGCTGCTGCTGCTGCTTTTGCTGCTGCTGCTGCTGCTGCTTTTGCTGCTGGTGCTGCTGCTTTTGCTGCTGGTGCTGCTGCTGCTGCTTTTGCTGCTGCTGCTGCTGCTGCTTTTGCTGCTGCTGCTGCTTTTGCTGCTGCTGCTGCTGCTGCTTTTGCTGCTGCTTTTACTGTTGCTGCTGCTGCTTTTGCTGCTGCTTCTGCTGCTGCTGCTGTTTTTGCTGCTGCTGCTGCTGCTGCTGCTATTTGCTGCTGCTGCTGCTTTTGCTGCTGCTGCTGCTGCTTTTGCTGCTGCTGCTGCTGCTGCTGCTGCTGCTGCTGCTGCTGCTGCTGCTGCTGCTTTTGCTGCTGCTTTTGCTGCTGCTGCTGCTGCTGCTTTTGCTGCTGCTGCTGCTGCTGCTTTTGCTGCTGCTGCTGCTGCTTTTGCAGCTGCTGCTGCTGCTGCTGCTTTTGCAGCTGCTGCTGCTGCTGTTGTTGCTGCTGCTTTTGCTTCTGCTTTTACTGTTGCTGCTGCTGCTTTTGCTGCTGCTCTTGCTGCTGCTGCTGTTTTTGCTGCTGCTGCTGCTTTTGCTGCTGCTGCTGCTTATGCTGCTGCTGCTGTTTTTGCTGCTGCTGCTGCTTTTGCTGCTGGTGCTGCTGCTGCTGCTTTTGCTGCTGCTGCTGCTTTTGCTGCTGCTGCTGCTGCTGCTGCTGTTGCTGCTGCTGCTGCTTTTGCTGCTGCTGCTGCTGCTGCTGCTGCTTTTGCTGCTGCTGCTGCTGCTGCTGCTTTTGCTGCTGGTGCTGCTGCTTTTGCTGCTGGTGCTGCTGCTGCTGCTTTTGCTGCTGCTGCTGCTGTTGCTTTTGCTGCTGCTGCTGCTTTTGCTGCTGCTGCTGCTTTTGCTGCTGCTGCTGCTGCTGCTTTTGCTGCTGCTGCTGCTGCTTTTGCTGCTGCTGCTGCTTTAGCTGCTGCTTGTGCTGCTGCTGCTGCTTTTGCTGCTGCTGCTGCTTTTGCTGCTGCTGCTGCTGCTTTTGCTGCTGCTGCTGCTGCTTTTGCTGCTGCTGCTGCTGCTTTTGCTGCTGCTGCTGCTGCTTTGCTGCTGCTGCTGCTGCTTTTGCTGCTGCTGCTGCTGCTGCTTATGCTGCTGCTGCTGCTTTTGCTGCTGCTGCTGCTGCTGATTTTGCTGCTGCTGCTGCTGATTTTGCTGCTGCTGCTGCTGCTGCTTTTGCTGCTGCTGCTGCTGCTGCTTTTGCTGCTGCTTTTACTGTTGCTGCTGCTGCTTTTGCTGCTGCTTCTGCTGCTGCTGCTGTTTTTGCTGCTGCTGCTGCTGCTGCTGCATTTGCTGCTGCTGCTGCTGCTGCTTATGCTGCTGCTGCTGTTTTTGCTGCTGCTGCTGTTTTTGCTGCTGCTGCTGCTGCTTATGCTGCTGCTGCTGTTTTTGCTGCTGCTGCTTTTGCTGCTGGTGCTGCTGCTGCTGCTGTTGCTTTTGCTGCTGCTGCTGCTTTTGCTGCTGCTGGTGCTGCTGCTGCTTCTGCTGCTGCTGCTGCTGCTGCTGCTTTTGCTGCTGCTTTTGCTGCTGCTGCTGCTGCTTTTGCTGCTGCTGGTGCTGCTGCTGCTGCTTTTGCTGCTGCTGCTGCTTTTGCTGCTGCTGCTGCTTTAGCTGCTGCTGGTGCTGCTGCTTTTGCTGCTGCTGCTGCTGCTTTTGCTGCTGCTTTTGCTGCTGCTGCTGCTGCTGCTGCTGCTTTTGCTGCTGCTGCTGCTGCTTTTGCTGCTGCTGCTGCTGCTTTTGCTGCTGCTGCTGCTGCTTATGCTGCTGCTGCTGCTGCTTTTGCTGCTGCTTTTGCTGCTGCTGCTGCTGCTGCTTTTGCTGCTGCTGCTGCTGCTGCTTTTGCTGCTTCTGCTGCTGCTTTTGCAGCTGCTGCTGCTGCTGCTTTTGCAGCTGCTGCTGCTGCTGTT
>JARKHS020005296.1:5000-12500 GCA_030143305.2 Amblyomma americanum | reverse complement strand
CTGCTGCTGCTGCTTTTGCTGCTGCTGCTGCTGCTGCTGCTTTTGCTGCTGCTGCTGCTGCTGCTGCTGCTTTTGCTGCTGCTTTTACTGTTGCTGCTGCTGCTTTTGCTGCTGCTTCTGCTGCTGCTGTTTTTGCTGCTGCTGCTGCTGCTGCTGCATTTGCTGCTGCTGCTGCTGCTTATGCTGCTGCTGCTGTTTTTGCTGCTGCTGCTGTTTTTGCTGCTGCTGCTGCTTTTGCTGCTGCTGCTGCTTTTGCTGCTGCTGCTGCTGCTGCTGCTGCTGCTTTTGCTGCTGCTTTTACTGTTGCTGCTGCTGCTTTTGCTGCTGCTTTTGCTGCTGCTTTTGCTGCTGCTGCTGTTTTTGCTGCTGCTGCTGCTTTTGCTGCTGCTGCTTATGCTGCTGCTGCTGTTTTTGCTGCTGCTGCTGCTTTTGCTGCTGGTGCTGCTGCTGCTGCTTTTGCTGCTGCTGCTGCTGCTGCTGCTGCTGCTGCTGCTTGCTGCTGCTTTTGCTGCTGCTTTTACTGTTGCTGCTGCTGCTGCTGCTTTTGCTGCTGCTTTTACTGTTGCTGCTGCTGCTGCTGCTTTTGCTGCTGCTGCTGCTGGTGCTGCTGCTGCTGCTTTTGCTGCTGCTGCTGCTGCTTTTGCTGCTGGTGCTGCTGCTGCTGCTTTTGCTGCTGCTGCTGCTTTTGCTGCTGCTGCTGCTTTTGCTGCTGCTGCTGCTTTTGCTGCTGCTGCTGCTTTAGCTGCTGCTGGTGCTGCTGCTGCTGCTGGTGCTGCTGCTGCTGCTTTTGCTGCTGCTGCTGCTTTTGCTGCTTTTGCTGCTGCTGCTGCTTTTGCTGCTGCTTTTGCTGCTGCTGCTGCTGCTGCTTTTGCTGCTGCTGGTGCTGCTGCTGCTGCTTTTGCTGCTGGTGCTGCTGCTGCTGATTTGGCTGCTGCTGCTGCTGCTGCATTTGCTGCTGCTGCTGCTTTTGCTGCTGCTGCTGCTTTTGCTGCTGCTGGTGCTGCTGCTGCTGCTGCTTCTGCTGCTGCTGCTGCTTTTGCTGCTGCTTTTGCTGCTGCTGCTGCTGCTGCTGCTTTTGCTGCAGCTGGTGCTGCTGCTGCTGCTTTTGCTGCTGCTGGTGCTGCTGCTGCTGCTTTTGCTGCTGCTTTTGCTGCTGCTTTTGCTGCTGCTGCTGCTGCTGCTGCTTTTGCTGCTGCTGCTGCTGCTGCTGCTTTTGCTGCTGCTTTTACTGTTGCTGCTGCTGCTTTTGCTGCTGCTGCTGCTGCTTTTGCTGCTGCTTTTGCTGCTGCTGCTGCTGCTTCTGGTGCTGCTGCTGCTGCTTTTGCTGCTGCTGCTGCTGCTGCTTTTGCTGCTGCTGCTGCTGCTGCTGCTTTTGCTGCTGGTGCTGCTGCTTTTGCTGCTGGTGCTGCTGCTGCTGCTTTTGCTGCTGCTGCTGCTGTTGCTTTTGCTGCTGCTGCTGCTTTTGCTGCTGCTGGTGCTGTTGCTTTTGCTGCTGCTTTTGCTGCTGCTGGTGCTGCTGCTTCTGCTGCTGCTGCTTTTGCTGCTGCTTTTGCTGCTGCTGCTGCTGTTGCTGCTTTTGCTGCTGCTGGTGCTGCTGCTGCTGCTGCTTTTGCTGCTGCTGCTGCTGCTTTTGCTGCTGCTGCTGCTTTTGCTGCTGCTGCTGCTTTAGCTGGCTGCTGCTGCTGCTGCTTTTGCTGCTGCTGCTGCTGCTTTTGCTGCTGCTTTGCTGCTGCTGCTGCTGCTGCTGCTTTTGCTGCTGCTGCTGCTGCATTTGCTGCTGCTGCTGCTGCTGCTTTGCTGCTGCTGCTGCTTTTGCTGCTGCTGCTGTTGCTGCTGCTGCTGCTTTTGCTGCTGCTGCTGCTGCTTTTGCTGCTGCTTTTGCTGCTGCTGCTGCTGCTGCTGCTTTTGCTGCTGCTGCTGCTGCTTTTGCTGCTGCTGCTGCTGCTTTTGCTGCTGCTGCTGCTTTTGCAGCTGCTGCTGCTGCTGCTGCTGCTGCTGCTGCTGCTGCTGCTTTTGCTGCTGCTGCTGCTGCTGCTGCTTTTGCTGCTGCTGCTGCTGCTGCTTTTGCTGCTGCTGCTGCTGCTGCTTGTTGCTGCTGCTTTTGCTTCTGCTCTACTGTTGCTGCTGCTGCTTTTGCTGCTGCTTGCTGCTGCTGCTGCTTTTGCTGCTGCTGCTGCTTTTGCTGCTGCTGCTGCTGCTTTGCTGCTGCTGCTGCTTTTGCTGCTGCTGCTGCTTTTGCTGCTGGTGCTGCTGCTGCTGCTTTTGCTGCTGCTTCTGCTTGCTGCTGCTGCTTTTGCTGCTGCTTCTGCTGCTGCTGCTGCTTTTGCTGCTGGTGCTGCTGCTTTTGCTGCTGGTGCTGCTGCTGCTGCTTTTGCTGCTGCTGCTGTTTTTGCTGCTGCTGCTGCTTTGCTGCTGCTGCTGCTTTTGCTGCTGCTGGTGCTGCTGCTGCTTGCTGCTGCTGCTGCTGCTGCTGCTTTTGCTGCTGCTTTTGCTGCTGCTGCTGCTGCTGCTTTTGCTGCTGCTGCTTTTGCTGCTGCTGCTGCTTTGTGCTGCTGCTTTTGCTGCTGCTTTTCTGTTGCTGCTGCTGCTTTGCTGCTGCTTGCTGCTGCTGCTGCTTTTGCTGCTGCTGCTGCTTTTGCTGCTGCTGCTGCTGCTGCTGCTGCTTATGCTGCTGCTGCTGTTTTTGCTGCTGCTGCTGCTTTTGCTGCTGGTGCTGCTGCTGCTGCTTTTGCTGCTGCTGCTGCTTGTTGCTGCTGCTGCTGCTGCTGCTGCTTTGCTGCTGCTTTTACTGTTGCTGCTGCTGCTGCTGCTGCTTTTGCTGCTGCTTTTACTGTTGCTGCTGCTGCTGCTGCTTTTGCTGCTGCTGCTGCTGGTGCTGCTGCTGCTGCTTTTGCTGCTGCTGCTGCTGCTTTTGCTGCTGGTGCTGCTGCTTTTGCTGCTGGTGGTGCTGCTGCTGCTTTTGCTGCTGCTGCTGCTGCATTTGCTGCTGCTGCTGCTGCTTTTGCTGCTGCTGCTGCTTTTGCTGCTGCTGGTGCTGCTGCTGCTGCTTCTGCTGCTGCTGCTGCTTTTGCTGCTGCTTTTGCTGCTGCTGCTGCTGCTGCTTTTGCTGCAGCTGGTGCTGCTGCTGCTGCTTTTGCTGCTGCTGCTTTTGCTGCTGCTTTTGCTGCTGCTGCTGCTGCTGCTTTTGCTGCTGCTGCTGCTGCTGCTTTTGCTGCTGCTTTTACTGTTGCTGCTGCTGCTTTTGCTGCTGCTGCTGCTGCTGCTGCTTTGCTGCTGCTTTTGCTGCTGCTGCTGCTGGTGCTGCTGCTGCTGCGTTTGCTGCTGCTGCTGCTTTTGCTGCTGCTGCTGCTGCTGCTTTTGCTGCTGGTGCTGCTGCTTTTGCTGCTGGTGCTGCTGCTGCTGCTTTTGCTGCTGCTGCTGCTGTTGCTTTTGCTGCTGCTGCTGCTTTTGCTGCTGCTGGTGCTGCTGCTGCTTCTGCTGCTGCTGCTGCTGCTGCTTTTGCTGCTGCTTTTGCTGCTGCTGCTGCTGCTGCTGCTTTTGCTGCTGCTGGTGCTGCTGCTGCTGCTTTTGCTGCTGCTGCTGCTTTTGCTGCTGCTGCTTTAGCTGCTGCTGGTGCTGCTGCTGCTTTTGCTGCTGCTGCTGCTTTTGCTGCTGCTTTTGCTGCTGCTGCTGCTGCTGCTTTTGCTGCTGCTGGTGCTGCTGCTGCTGCTTTTGCTGCTGGTGCTGCTGCTGCTGATTTTGCTGCTGCTGCTGCTGCTGCTTTTGCTGCTGCTGCTGCTTTTGCTGCTGCTGCTGCTGCTGCTTTTGCTGCTGCTTTTACTGTTGCTGCTGCTGCTTTTGCTGCTGCTTCTGCTGCTGCTGCTGTTTTTGCTGCTGCTGCTGCTGCTGCTGCTGCTGCTGCTGCTGCTGCTTTTGCTGCTGCTGCTGTTTTTGCTGCTGCTGCTGCTTTTGCTGCTGCTGCTGCTGCTGCTTTTGCTGCTGCTGCTGCTGCTGCTTTTGCTGCTGCTGCTGCTGCTGCTTTTGCTGCTGCTGCTGCTGCTGCTTTTGCTGCTGCTGCTGCTGCTTTTGCTGCTGCTTTTACTGTTGCTGCTGCTGCTTTTGCTGCTGCTGCTGCTGCTGCTTTTGCTGCTGCTTTTGCTGCTGCTGCTGCTGCTTTTGCTGCTGCTCTTGCTGCTGCTGCTGCTTTTGCTGCTGCTGCTGCTGCTTATGCTGCTGCTGCTGTTTTTGCTGCTGCTGCTGCTGCTTTTGCTGCTGGTGCTGCTGCTGCTGCTTTTGCTGCTGCTGCTGCTTTTGCTGCTGCTGCTGCTGCTGCTGCTTTTGCTGCTGCTGCTGCTGCTGCAGCTGCTGCTTTTGCTGCTGCTTTTACTGTTGCTGCTGCTGCTGCTGCTTTTGCTGCTGCTGCTGCTGGTGCTGCTGCTGCTGCTGCTTTTGCTGCTGCTGCTGCTGCTGCTTTTGCTGCTGGTGCTGCTGCTGCTGCTTTTAATGCTGCTGCTGCTTTTGCTGCTGCTGCTGCTTTTGCTGCTGCTGCTGCTTTAGCTGCTGTTGGTGCTGCTGCTGCTGCTGCTTTTGCTGCTGCTGCTGCTGCTTTTGCTGCTGCTGCTGCTTTTGCTGCTGCTGCTGCTGCTTTTGCTGCTGCTGCTGCTGCTTTTGCTGCTGCTGCTGCTGCTTATGCTGCTGCTGCTGCTTTTGCTGCTGCTGCTGATTTTGCTGCTGCTGCTGCTGCTGCTGCTTATGCTGCTGCTGCTGTTTTTGCTGCTGCTGCTGCTTTTGCTGCTGGTGCTGCTGCTGCTTTTGCTGCTGCTGCTGCTTTTGCTGCTGCTGCTGCTGCTGCTGCTTTTGCTGCTGCTGCTGCTGCAGCTGGTGCTGCTGCTGCTGCTGCTTCTGCTGCTGCTGCTGCTTTTGCTGCTGCTTTTGCTGCTGCTGCTGCTGCTGCTGCTTTTGCTGCAGCTGGTGCTGCTGCTGCTGCTTTTGCTGCTGCTGGTGCTGCTGCTGCTGCTTTTGCTGCTGCTGCTGCTTTTGCTGCTGCTTTTGCTGCTGCTGCTGCTGCTGCTGCTGCTTTTGCTGCTGCTGCTGCTGCTATTGCTGCTGCTGCTGCTGCTGCTGCTTTTGCTGCTGCTTTTACTGTTGCTGCTGCTGCTGCTTTTGCTGCTGCTGCTGCTGGTGCTGCTGCTGCTGCTTTTGCTGCTGCTGCTGCTGCTGCTATTGCTGCTGCTGCTGCTGCTTTTGCTGCTGGTGCTGCTGCTTTTGCTGCTGGTGCTGCTGCTGCATTTGCTGCTGCTGCTTTTGCTGCTGCTGCTGCTTTTGCTGCTGCTGGTGCTGCTGCTGCTGCTGCTTCTGCTGCTGCTGCTGCTTTTGCTGCTGCTTTTGATGCTGCTGCTGCTGCTTTTGCTGCAGCTGGTGCTGCTGCTGCTGCTTTTGCTGCTGCTGGTGCTGCTGCTGCTGCTTTTGCTGCTGCTGCTGCTTTTGCTGCTGCTTTTGCTGCTGCTGCTGCTGCTGCTGCTTTTGCTGCTGCTGCTGCTGCTTTTGCTGCTGCTTTTACTGTTGCTGCTGCTGCTTTTGCTGCTGCTGCTGCTTTTGCTGCTGCTGCTGGTGCTGCTGGTGCTGCTTTTGCTGCTGCTGCTGCTGCTGCTGCTGCTTTTGCTGCTGCTGCTGCTGCTTTTGCTGCTGGTGCTGCTGCTTTTGCTGCTGGTGCTGCTGCTGCTGCTTTTGCTGCTGCTGCTGCTGCTTTTGCTGCTGCTGGTGCTGCTGCTGCTTCTGCTGCTGCTGCTGCTGCTTTTGCTGCTGCTTTTGCTGCTGCTGCTGCTGCTTTTGCTGCTGCTGGTGCTGCTGCTGCTGCTTTTGCTGCTGCTGCTGCTTTTGCTGCTGCTGCTTTAGCTGCTGCTGGTGCTGCTGCTGCTGCTTTTGCTGCTGCTGCTGCTGCTGCTTTTGCTGCTGCTGGTGCTGCTGCTGCTGCTTTTGCTGCTGGTGCTGCTGCTGCTGATTTTGCTGCTGCTGCTGCTGCTGCTTTTGCTGCTGCTGCTGCTGCTTTTGCTGCTGCTTTTACTGTTGCTGCTGCTGCTTTTGCTGCTGCTTCTGCTGCTGCTGCTGTTTTTGCTGCTGCTGCTGCCGCTGCTTATGCTGCTGCTGCTGTTTTTGCTGCTGCTGCTGTTTTTGCTGCTGCTGCTGCTTTTGCTGCTGCTGCTGCTGCTGCTTTTGCTGCTGCTGCTGCTGCTTTTGCTGCTGCTGCTGCTGCTGCTGCTGCTTTTGCTGCTTTTGCTGCTGCTTTTACTGTTGCTGCTGCTGCTGCTGCTTTTGCTGCTGCTGCTGCTGGTGCTGCTGCTGCTGCTGCTTTTGCTGCGGCTGCTGCTGCTTTTGCTGCTGGTGCTGCTGCTTTTGCTGCTGGTGGTGCTGCTGCTGCTTTTGCTGCTGCTGCTGCTGCATTTGCTGCTGCTGCTGCTGCTTTTGCTGCTGCTGCTGCTTTTGCTGCTGGTGGTGCTGCTGCTGCTGCTGCTTCTGCTGCTGCTGCTGCTTTTGCTGCTGCTTTTGCTGCTGCTGCTGCTGCTGCTTTTGCTGCAGCTGGTGCTGCTGCTGCTGCTTTTGCTGCTGCTGCTTTTGCTGCTGCTGCTGCTTTTGCTGCTGCTTTTGCTGCTGCTGCTGCTGCTGCTTTTGCTGCTGCTGCTGCTGCTGCTTTTGCTGCTGCTTTTACTGTTGCTGCTGCTGCTTTTGCTGCTGCTGCTGCTGCTGCTTTTGCTGCTGCTTTTGCTGCTGCTGCTGCTGGTGCTGCTGCTGCTGCTTTTGCTGCTGCTGCTGCTTTTGCTGCTGCTGCTGCTGCTGCTTTTGCTGCTGGTGCTGCTGCTTTTGCTGCTGGTGCTGCTGCTGCTGCTTTTGCTGCTGCTGCTGCTGTTGCTTTTGCTGCTGCTGCTGCTTTTGCTGCTGCTGGTGCTGCTGCTGCTTCTGCTGCTGCTGCTGCTGCTGCTTTTGCTGCTGCTTTTGCTGCTGCTGCTGCTGCTGCTGCTTTTGCTGCTGCTGGTGCTGCTGCTGCTGCTTTTGCTGCTGCTGCTGCTTTTGCTGCTGCTGCTTTAGCTGCTGCTGGTGCTGCTGCTGCTTTTGCTGCTGCTGCTGCTTTTGCTGCTGCTTTTGCTGCTGCTGCTGCTGCTTTTGCTGCTGCTGGTGCTGCTGCTGCTGCTTTTGCTGCTGGTGCTGCTGCTGCTGATTTTGCTGCTGCTGCTGCTGCTGCTTTTGCTGCTGCTGCTGCTTTTGCTGCTGCTGCTGCTGCTGCTTTTGCTGCTGCTTTTACTGTTGCTGCTGCTGCTTTTGCTGCTGCTTCTGCTGCTGCTGCTGTTTTTGCTGCTGCTGCTGCTGCTGCTGCTGCTGCATTTGCTGCTGCTGCTGCTGCTTATGCTGCTGCTGCTGTTTTTGCTGCTGCTGCTGTTTTTGCTGCTGCTGCTGCTTTTGCTGCTGCTGCTGCTGCTTTTGCTGCTGCTGCTGCTCTTGCTTTTGCTGCTGCTGCTGCTGCTGCTG